>JAPKLW010002596.1:59666-76016 GCA_026898455.1 Plectranthus barbatus
TTTATCCTTTTATTTTTAAATTGGTAGCACAAAATACTAATTAAACTTTTCTCTTCTAGTTTGAGGGAAGAAAATTGAAAACTTACATAATTGCAAATCTTCAACTTAATAAAAAATAATTATAATGGGAAATTTTTCTAATTTTATCACATTAATTCAGTTTATGATTAAATTCTGTGATAGAATTTAAAATATAAAATACATAATTAATTTTGTTTTCAAAAGTAATTACACTTATATTAAATTAAAAAATCTATTCATCATAATTACTTTTATTTTCACTGAAATTAATTACATTTTTTTATTGCACCTAAATCATCATTGCCTCTCTCCATTTTAGCTACCACCTCAAAACTTCACCACTCACCAATTCTCAAATACTAACATTTTTCCATGTACTCTCTCCCTCATGCCTATCCATTCACCCACTTTCAATTATTTATTAATTTCTCTCTTACTTTTCCTTTCTTTTCAAACTTTTATTTTGTTCTCATTATCACATCTCTATCAACTCTCACATGTCAAAGCATGATCACCGGCCTCTCCGTAGTGTTGCCGCCATTGTTGCTCACTATAGCTCGAGCCTTGCCAGAGTAAATGGCAACCCTTCATTATCTCCGACTTACTGCCACCATTTTTGTTACTCTCGGACACATTCACCTTGATTTGTGCTCTTTCCTGAAAATTTCCTCATAAAAGTATAAGACAACAATGATCTATTTCTATTTTCAAGTGAGCTTCATTCTTTTAATTTTGGTTCCAGCGGCCATGACTGTGCAGCTGAAACTCCAGCCTCCAGAGTGCTTCAATTGTCCTGCGGTTGTATGTTTTCCTTTTAGTACATATGGATTTGCTTCAAACTAAAGAAAATGAAATAACCTAGTTTTTATATGTGATTCTGTGAATAATTAAAACAAACCCAAAAATTAAAATGAAATCCTAAAACTGAAATGAAACCTAGAGATGAAAACTAAACTCGAGAAACTAAAATTAAACCGAACAAATTAAAAGTTTAACATTAAAAATTAAAGGTAAACCTTAAAATGATACTTCCTCCGTCCCTCTTAATTAATCCCCTAACATGTGGACACAATAACCAATGTAGTAAGAGATAGAGGAAATTAATATTTTATTAGTGAGTGAAAATAAACTTTCTATTTTAGGTAAGGGGATAATTATATGGGACGTACGAAAAAGGAAAGAGGGACTAATGAAGTGGGACGGAGGGAGTATTTGAAAATTAAAATGCAGTTTCAGTTTGTTGGGGGTGCTAACCTTTTCTTTATGGGAAGGTCTTGGGTTAGGCAGGCCTAAACGATTTAGGCTGTTTTTATTCATTAACCCAAGCTCAAACCCATATAATATACCCTAATTAGGATTAATAAACTCTATTTGGAATGGGTCAACCTATTTGGGTAGGATAAAATCCGCCTAAACCGTTTAGGTCTGCCTAACGCAGATTTTTGCCTTTACTTTATTTGCTGCAGATTCGTGAATGGATTGGTTGAGAAGTTATTGTTCCGTGCATAAGAGCAAATAAGAATAGGAGTTGGGTGGATAACTGGGGAGCCAAGCCTTTTTTATATATATAGACTCAATTATATGCAATGACTCCAAATTAGTGGTTTTGAATTTCAAAAATCACATTGGAAAGATAAAGTTCAAAATTGTGTTACATCATTATATTTTGTCAGATGAATAGAATTTTTTTTCAAAAAAAATGGAGTCGTCCAGCATGTGAAACGGATAGAATTTTTTCATTTGGATTTAATGTATAAAAATAAATAAATAGAGAATTGGGCGGGAATTTTATGTTTGCTACAGTAATCCACGGCTGTTATTTAGTATATTTACTAGAAATACATCGGTGCGTTACACGGACATATTTTATATGTAAAATTTTAACAATATAATAATGAATTCATTAGGTTGGTGGATGTTGGAAATTTTGAAATACATCGTTCGGTTAAAAGAAATGAAAATGTATGAATGAGAATGATACTCAAATATTATGAAATTACAAACCCTCCAAAATGGTAAATTTCATTCTCATTTATCATTCGCAAATCTCAATAACAAATTATTTATTTCTTATTTTTTTATCTTATGTTATTTTATAATTATTTTTTATTTATTCTATTATTATTTTAAATATCCACTATTTTTAATAATGATCATATTAACCAAAACTATTATAATATTATTATTCTTATTTTAAAATATTATATTATTATAATATTAAATACATTTATAATTATATATTGTTGTTATAAAATATTAAATAAAGACTTATTTTATGATTGAAAAATATTAATATATTAGAATAAATAAATTTTATGCAAATACAAAAATTGTAAAAGAAAAATAATTTTAGGCTTTTATTAGAGCTTTTTAATTTGCACGGTTTTTTAGAATTTTGGAGGGAATTGACCGGAACTCCTTTAGTATATTACTAGAAATACACCCGTGCGTTGCACGGACATATTTTATATGTAGAGTTTTAACAATATAATAATGATTTATTAGGTTGGTGGATGTTGGAAATTTCGAAATACACCGTTCGGTTGAAAGAAATGAAAATGTATGAATGAGAATGATACTCAAATATTATGAAATTACAAACCCTCCAAAATGGTGGATTTCATTCACATTTTTTATCATTCGCAAATCTCAATAACAAATTATTTATTTCTTATTTTTTTATCTTATGTTATTTTTTATTTATTCTATTATTATTTTAAATATCCACTATTTTTAATAATGATCATATTAACCAAAACTATTATAATATTATTATTCTTATTTTAAAATGTTATATTATTATAATATTAAATATATTTATAATTATATATTATTGTTATAAAATATTAAATAAAGACTTATTTTATGATTGAAAAATATTAATAAATTAGAATAAATAAATTATATGCAAATACAAAAATTATAAAGGAAAAATACATTTAGGCTTTTATTAGAGTTTTTTAATGTGCACGGTCTTTTAGAATTTTGGAGAGAATTGACCGGAACTCCTTTAGTATATTATATATATAGATATTGATATTGATATTGATATATATAGAATATAGATTAGATTAATACTTGTGTATTGCACATATTAAACATTTTATTTATTATTTTATACTCCCTCCGTCCCATAACATTAGTCTTGTTTCATTCCGGCACAAATACCAATGCGAGTAGAGATAGAAGAAATTAATATTTTATTAGTGAGTGTGTATAACTTTTCTATTTTAGGAAAGAAGACTAATGTTTGGGACAGACGAAAAAAGAAAACAGGACTAATGTTATGGGACGGAGGGAGTAATAACTAAATATATTAAAATACCTACACATTTATGCATATTTATTTATACTTCTTGAAAAAATATATATCTAATTCGTATTTATTAATATTTTTATAAAATAACTATAGCATTGACTATTCTCTTTGTTATATTTCATCAATATACATTGATAGATGTATTTCAATTTCGTAACAAATTCTCAGATGAGACGGTCTCATCATTTTTATTGTGAGACGAATTTAATGAAATGATGTATTTTTTATTACAAATGATGTTTCACCATTTTTATTGTGATATGAGTTTAATAAAATGATGTATTTTTTTATTACAAATGATGTATTTCTTTGTTACAAATAATGTAATTCTTAAAAATGAAATGATGTATTTAACTTATTAAAATGATGTATTAAGATCCGTCTCACAATAAAAAAAAAATAGTGAGACCATCTCTCAGGAGACCAACTCATTCTCGTATCACTCAAAATAAATGAATTGTGTAAATTTATTTATGCTTGCACCAATTAACCACACCTTATTTTTTCCCTCCCCCCCCCCCCCCCCCCCATACTCTATCCCGTGCAGCCGTACACTTTTTCTGTATAATCCCTTCTTCCAACACGCCGATGTCTTTTTCCAATTCAATAAATTTTCTTCATGAGTCTACTTTTGTCACTACTCATTTAAAATATATGCATTTTCTAGAAAGTTTTTACTTAAATTGACATGAGATAATTTCAAATTAATTTGTAATACCAAAAGAGATAAAAGAAGGGATTGGAGCCGGGATTAAATTAAAAATTTTGCTTAATATTTCTAAACCAAATATGAGAATTGAAATCCACACTTTTAAGTATATATTGATGTATTTTATAATTTGGGTTATATTTTTTAATCCAAATTTTAAAAAAAATCTAAAACAAAATACACAAAAAGCATTGATGGATAATGATTTTAAAAAACTTCGTAAACAAATAATGTAATAGTCAGCCATAACAATGAGATTCATTTCTTCTCACCAAAAAAAAAAAAAAAAAACCAATAAGATTCAAAATAATAAAACTTAAACATTGAGATGGGGCTCATGTAAGTACATTATGCCATATCTTTGCAGAGAATCTTACCAACTCTTCCTTCACATGACAATTAGGCACCTTTAGGGCCATCGCTCATCACCTCATTCATTCCCATGGTCCTCTCTTGGTCAAACTGTCGTTGACAGAAGTTATTGAGGGATATGAGTGAGAGAGAGGGACTTGGAGGTGGTAGCTGCAGAACGGTTGCCATTTTGGTTGGAAGAGGTGACCGTGGAACAGAAAAACCAGCCGTTGTCTACCACGCGCCAGAGTAGCAAGATTGTCGATGCTGTCCTCAGCTGGTGCACCTGTCACCATCAGACGTCCACTGAACAGCTGTTGCCACTAAGCCGTGCAAGTCGGTGCGGAAAACGTGAATCGGTCTCGCCAGCTCTACCATTAATGCCTTTGCGTGCTTCTGACTTGGCGGCAACCACGCTCTGAACTTCTCGTCGCAGCTGCAAACCAGTGATGGCAGTCGTGTAGCTTCAGAGCTATTCCGCTCGCGGAACAACTATTGGCAATATCTGCGCAACTGAGCGTTGTTCAACTCTCGAATGTGTCTATGTTCACAGGTTGTTTGAGGCTGAGTTAAAACATGACTGCAGTAGGAATTTTGAAAAAGAAATGGAGTACCTGCAGTGCTGTTCTTGAATGTGGCCCAGCTTTGACGAAGGGCGTAGTCCTCTTTGATAACTACATTTTTGAACTGCTTCTCTCTCAACCCGACCTACGTCAACGTGTATCAATGAAAATTTTGTAATGGAAGAGGTGAGGGTTGTAGTGTGTTCTAAAAGAGCGACGGGCGTTTGAGAGGAGTTGATCTAACACAAAGGAGATGAAATGGTGAATGGACGTAATTGTGGAGATGAGTGAGGGCTGCAATATGGTGGAGGAGGAGACGATAACTTATTATAATAGTAAAGAACAAAAAATTTGAAAATTGAATTCTTGAATGTCTCAAAATGTCAGAAGTAGATAGGAGGAATAGGAAAAGTGTAATAATTAGAAGGAAAAAAAATAATAACTGAGAAAGTACTTATAATTATGTGGCACAATTTTAAACCACAAATTTCTCATTTGTGCATGGATACATAACTTGGCATGAGTTTTGGGTGGGATCAGCCGGTTTTGCTTTAGTATATTAAACTACGTTGCGCAAATAAATATTGTTCAAAATAATATATAAATAATCTTATTTATAATATAGGTTGAATAATATTAACTATTTTATGGAATAATAATTTGTGTTTCTATTTTATATAAATAACCACATAGAGAATTTTTATGTTTAAGTAAAGATATTATTGTAGTTTGCTTAAAATAATATTAATTACATATTATACAAAAATATATGAAAACTACAAAACTTCTCTAATAAACTTTCAACACATAATATTTATTCAGATTTGTATTCAGAATAAAAATATTTTATGTACAGTTTAACAATTTTAAAATCAAATCATTTTTAATATAAATATGTGAAAATAAAATTTAAAAATAATATCTAATTATTTTATTTCTACATGCATACATTTTTCAACATATATAGATTGACATATTCCAATTATCAACTAATAATTGAACAAATGTAATTAGTTTATTTAATATTTTTTTATTTCAACTTGTACACGTTCTTCAAAAATTTTGGAGGGAAAAATCTGAAATTACTTTAGTATATTATATAGATAGATAGGAGCAGTCCCAATACTGTAGTAAAACCAAAAAAATTACCGCCAAACATGAAACCCGCCCAATTTTCATGCAGAGATTTAATATAAAAATAATTTATTCTTTTGACAAAATCCAGAAAAGAGGGCAAAATTCAATTGGTTTGTATAGCAGTTGATTTGACATGAATAGACCACAACTTTGCAGATCTTAGTATACATTCAGAAGGTAATTTTCAAATTCAAATTTAAAAAACCAAAATCATTCAATCTCCCATCTATAAATATGGAAGCTCTCCACCTCAACGGCTCAACATTACATTACAGAGCATGCAGTGATTTTTTTTTTTTTTTTTCTTTTGTGTATTTTTATTTTTTTAATTATAATCCTTTCTGATTTATTTCATGATATGTAATTATAAAATAATGTAGTTTTAGTAGTGATTTTTTTTGAAAAGTGAAATTACTAAAATATATTTTAAATATTAGCTAGGCAATTTTGTATTAAAAGAAGACCTACAAATGTAGCAGTGTTAATGGGTCAAATTTCTGGAATCTATTTCGAAGGTTTGAGATATGCTAATAATTTTATAAATCTTTATTATTTTGTGAATACAATAAGCATATTATCTAAGCATAGTAAATCAACTCGAGCAAATTATTTGTACATTTTTTAAATAAATATATCATTATTCATTAATAATATATATTAGTATATAATAGATGATAGAGACAAATTAATAAAAATAGAAATTCGTGAGTTGGAATGAGAGGGGTGTTGGCAAATGTAAAAAAAAAAAGATGGATTGATAAATATAGATAAAAAATACTCCCTCCGTCCCATTGAAGTAGTCCCACTTTCCTTTTTTGTTTGTCCCATAGAATAGTCCCATTTTCCTAAAATGGCAACCTTTTTCACACTCACCAATAAAATATTAATTCCACTACACTCACAACCCTTAATTCCCGTGCCGAAAAGAAAAGGGACTACTTCACCGGGACGGAGGGAGTATATATTATGTGAGAGAAATATAAAAAATCAAAAATTGATATGATTTTTAAAGGCAAGTGATTAAGTATTTTAGTTGTAACTAATTAGTTATGGATTTAAGTTGCATTGTACAACACCCACTATGCCTAAATTGAAACAAAAAAAAAATATTACGCTATGTTTTACATAAATTTAAAAACTTAAGATGTATTTCAATTAAAGTATTATATATATATATTAATTATTTCGTGCAACACACGAATGTAAATTTAGTAATATACTAAATAAGAGCGGTATTATATTATAGCAAAAGGAGGGGAAAAGTCCGCCAAACTTATCGTAGGCATGCATAGAACTATCAAGTGTGATAAAAAAAAAAATTAGCACACAACCCCAAATTTGCAGCCCAAGTCATCTCATTTGCAGTGTAGCCGAAAAGTAGCCCATCATTATATAATTTGTAGATTAGGTAACCTAAAAGGTAGTATGGCCCTTCTATTTTTAAAATTTGAATTTCAAATAAATATATTTGAAAAAGTAGAGTATATTATGAATAGATCTCTCACTCACATTAAATAATTGAATTTTTATAATAAAATATTTATTAATGTTATATAAAAATGAATAAATAATAAATTTATTTATTGCCCAATAACATTACAAATTCATGTGGTAAATCAACAAATTTATTTTGAAAATGTGCTACATTTTTCCTTAAACTTATTGTTTTATTCATATATTTTTACTGTAGTAAATTATTAAATCTCATTTGATTCAAGCATAAATACTATTACTGACTTATTATAATACGTCTTCACAAATAAATCTCAATAATATATTTCTATTTTTCATTATATATATTTTGCAGAAGAATTTTATCGTGCGTTTATTGCTGATAAATGAAATTTAGCATTTCAAAGACAATTAATTTTGCTTCTTAATATATAAAAGGAGTATATGTAATTGATTAGATTTAATTTTGATTAGTACTTTATTATTTAGTTTTGATTAGCTAAAAAAAGTTAACGAGATTTGTATTGATATTGCATACATACTGACTTAATGATTAAAATAATTTTTTATGTAGATGAATGATTTCTTCATACAATAGAAAAGAAAATAAATGATCTCATAATAAATGAGTGTTATTGCCTATCCCACAGCAAATAACTAAATAGGGAGAAATCTACTGAAATAAAAGTTTCTTAGTCAGAAAGAGAGGGGCGTTGGAAAATGCTTAAAAATAAGATGGATGGAGAAATATTGATTATATAAAGTCAGTCAGAAATACAAAAAATTAAAGGTTGTTAGATTTTGAACTACACCAAATTCTGTGCATTATTATGAATAATTAATCATGAGTTCCGATCTACTTAAAAAGCATTTTCCAATTTATATAATAAAATTGTGATATGTTTTTGTATTAATTTAACTGTAAGATCTAATGTATTTGAGGATTTCGAGATTTATTTCATTAAAAATTTAGATATTAATTATTTAATTATTCCGTGCAACACACGACGTAGATCTAATAATCAATCAATAATAAGAGAGCAGGCGTTCGCCAATCTTGAAAGAAGCAAAGGCATCGATGCATCCATACTCAACTTGATCGCGACTCAGCCGAAATGCATCCCAATGACTCATCGTAACTCGTTGCGGCTTCTCCATCTGCAGCCTACACACTTCCCGCGCAATCTCCTTCAACCCAGGCTGCCTGTTGATGAACCGCCCGGGCCACCGGGCCAGAGCCCTGGCCCGAACGTCCATGGTTCGGCAGCAATCCAGCCCGTAATCGGCCCTCAACTTAGACACATCTTCATCAACCCCAACACCCACGAAGGTGAAATTAGGGTTCATCAGAAATCGCCTGATTGAATCCGGGATGTAGTCCATGTGCATCAGCTGGAGGATTAAGCAGCTGTTGTTTATGCACAGCTGCAGGGTGGCTACCCTGTTTCTGTACGCGTTGTTGTATTGTGGCCGCCACTCCACGTCCAGCCCCACCACCGTAGGCCTTGCGCCGTACTGCGCCGTCATCTGCTCGACCCAGTCGGAGGCGTGGGAACCCGAGTAGGTCACGGTGGTTTCAATGGTGGTTCCGGCGAAGGTGACGTAGCGTTTGTACATGATGAGATCCATGGCTATTATTACCATTGTTTCGAGCTTGCTTTTGCTACACTGAAAATTTTAAAAAAAATTGTATAATTGAGAAAATGTATTTGGAATTTACAAAATAATAATAATGATAATTTAATTGCGAAGAATTCTATAGGAAAAGTCTCATTAAACTTTTTGAATTTTAAATCATATATGGATAACTAGATTTTCTTTCTTTCAAATTTTGAAAAGATAAAACTTATCTACAACTGAGATATGTTTCAAATTCTAAACTGCTATTTCTACTTTAAACATTAATCTCAGAACGGAAGATTAGTGAAAGATTAACATTTAACTATGTGATTTTTTTTTTTTAC
This sequence comes from Plectranthus barbatus, assembly GCA_026898455.1. Lineage (NCBI taxonomy): Eukaryota > Viridiplantae > Streptophyta > Magnoliopsida > Lamiales > Lamiaceae > Plectranthus > Plectranthus barbatus. The sequence goes on from JAPKLW010002596.1 coordinate 69,183, forward strand.
CATATCTCATCCTCCATTATAAGAAAAAGAAGTATGATGAGAAAAAGAGTATGAAATAATCAATCCCAATAACCAATAATAACATTTATTATAAAAATTAATCGGATGAAATTAATTAACTCTACATTATAATTTCAAATCTACCAACAAAAACAAAACAAATCCGAATTTAAGGGTAGATAATATATGATTTGAAAGAAACAATGAAACATTTTAATACAGACGTACTTTAGGGATTTGTTTCATGTCTTATAAAGCCTGAAGAATCTTAATTTTACTTAGAAGACGAAGAAGGAAGATAAATTTCGAGAATTTTCTTTTGAATTTTGAAAAAACTTTTGGTTCAAATAAATATATAAACAATAAAAAACTTGAATCATAATAAACTAACAGACCATTAGAGATTAAAGCTTACCGTGTGTTGCAGATTCAGAAGGCAAGGAGAATATTTCAAAGAGAGAGGAAAAACCTCAATTCAAAACATCGTATTTATAGACATTCTTTTCTTGTGCTTCAACTAACTGCAAATTCCATAGATATAGGATATACCATATATATTATTGATTTTATTGGTTATGTATTAAACCGTGAAGATATGATTTTAGACCAATTGATACTATATTCCTTACTTAACTTAATAAACTATTTTAGATTAAACTAATCTAATTAGATATAGTTAAATAAAGGAGAATTGTTGATTTATGACCCAAAAGATAGTTTAATTATCGATTCAGGACCCGAAAGATGATTTGTCAATCCAGGACCCGAAAGATCAAACAATTCTCAATCCAGGACCTGATATTGAGGTCCTGTATTGTATTGATAATTGTATGATATTTCAGGTCCTGGATTGATAATTTTTGTGATCTTTCGGGTCCTAGATTGATAATTAATCTTTTGGGTCCTGAATCGATAATTAAACTATCTTTCGGGTCTTGAATCGATAAAACTCCTTAAATAAACTAATTAAATTAATCTAATGGTGCTGTGTAATTCATCAAGATATCTAAAGTAAAACAAAAAAAACATGGTTCTTAAATTATATATATATATATATATATATATATATAGGGGTGTGCAATCGGTCGGTTCGGTCGAAAACCGACCGAAATTTTGCCAACCGAATCAACCGAACCGAATACCACAACCGACCGAAAACCGAACCGAGACTCATTTCAACCGAACCGAAACCGAACCGATAATTTCGGTCGGTTGTGTTCGGTTTCGGTTCCAACCGAAAATAAGAACATCTTTTGGCTTTCCACATTCTAAATTTGAGAAATATTTCATGAAAGTGCAGAATAATTAGGGGTGAGGGAAAATTGCAGATTGAATCTCGCCGGACTCGCAATAGGTGCAGCACAGCTCGGTTCTTCTCGGCTATGGCGGCAGGTGTAGCAGCTAGCACAGCAGCAAGTGCAGCAAAATTAGGGGGTGAGGGAAAATTGCAGATTGCATCGTCGTCCGCCAGTACAGCAGCAGCAGTCAGCTCTTCACTCTTGGCTGTCGTCCGCCGTCGACGAGCTCTCAAGTCGCAGGCCGGAAAGGGGTGGCTCTCTACTTAACTTATGTGCGCGGCTGAACGGGGCGCGGCTGAACGGGGTGGGAATATTAGAGATTAGGGCTGGGAAGTAGAAAGGAAAAGGGGGAATAGGGGAAGGAAATAAAAAAATATTATATATATATATATATATATATATATATAATTTATTTAATATTATTATCGGTCGGTCGGTCGGTTTTTCGGATGAAATATTTAAAACCGAAAACCGACCGATAATTAATCGGTTCTTAATTTTTCAAACCGAAAACCGAACCGAACCGACCGAATTTCATCGGTTCGGTCGGTTTTTTTCGGTTTTTTCGGTTCGGTTCGGTTCTTGCACACCCCTATATATATATATAGGGAGCGGATCCAGTGAGAAAAGTTTTAACGTGAGAAAGATGCTTGATTGCATTCACGGCATTGCTTGATTGTATTCAAGTCGTTGCTTGATTACAATGTTGCTTGATTATGCTTTAGTTATTGCTTTATTATTTTGTTGCTTGATTACATTTTAATTGTTGCTTGATTAAATATCAACCATTGATTTTTTTAGATCTGATGGACATGATTCATTCTTTTTTCTTACAGATGGATTTTTTTTTACATGATCCCTCCTCTATATATATAGAGGAGAGATCATGTAAAAAAAATCCACTTATAAGAAAAAAGAATGAATCATTGTCCATCATATCTAAAAAAATTAATGGCTGATATGCAAACAAGCAATGACTAAAACACAATCAAGCAACATTGTAATCAAGCAACGACATGATCACAATCAAGCAATGTCATAAACACAATCAAGTATCTTTAATTTTTCACTTTCTCTCGTTAAGAATTTTCTCACTAGATCCGCTCCCTATATATATATATATCAAACGAAATCAGTTTCATGTTTATTTGGATATCTAGCTATATCTATTAAAAAAACCTACGAAAAAATAATAGAGTCAAAATCCTGACTAGCCTATTTTGCTTTCCTAAAACCTGAGGGGTGATTCTAAACATAGTGATATTTTTTTCTCAATATAACCCTCAATTAAAAAATTAATTAAATTCTTATATAATATTACAATTCCAACTTTATAACTCCAATTCAAAGTTTTAATAAAAAATATAAAATCTAAAATTCATAGCCCCGTCACCGCCCCCTATTTCTTTAGTAAAACTATCCATTTTATTGTCATCGTCTGTTCCATTACTGCTTGCATTCTCCTAGATTAGCCAAATTGACGCATCATCATCATCATAACAACCCCTCTTCCGGTTGCTTTTCTCTCTCCACAGGCTAATCCTTGGCAAGTCAGCACAAAGGGGCAAGTGGATACATCAAACTCGTCTGATTTCTTGTAAAAGCAAAAATCAAAGAGCAAAGAATTCGAAACTCAGATTTTTTTATCCTTTCTTCTCATCAGGCATCACATTCAACATCTTCATTAAAAAAAAAAGAACGCGTATGAAAAAAAAAAATCAATATTAATATAACTTGTTCCTAAATTCCTTGACAAGAAACATCCATCTTTGCCGTATAAGATAATGATATGGGGGTTTATTTAGGATTTCATTTTGCTAATTAAAATTTGAAATTGGGTTATAATGATATAACTAGATTTGCACCCGCGCAATGCGCGAATCAAATATGTTATACCTTATTTTATAATATTAAAATATAATTAATAAAGTTATATAGCTAATAATTTTCAACAATTTTTTTACATATATTTAATTTTTACTCATCAATATTATATTTAATATGTCATAATAAAAATTATTTTCTATATTATATGCCAAACTATATACTCCCTCCGTCCCGGTCAAATTGTCCACATTTGACCGGGCACGATAACCAATGCATGTGAGTGGTAGTGGGAGTTAGTGGGATGAATATTTTATTGATGAGTGTAGAGAATTTGCTATTTTAAAAAAGTGGACTAATATTGTGGGACAGACGAAAAAGGAAATGTGGACAATTTACTTGGGACGGAGGGAGTAATATAAATTTGATGTAAATAAAAAGAAATATATCAAAGACAAAAAAATCTATGGAATTTTGTTTAAATATTATCCTGTAAAAGATATTATATTTGTATTATTTTAAATAGTAAATATAATAAATTATTGAGTTGTGGTATTTCTAAAAAATTGAAAAATATAGTTTCATTATATTTTTCTTACTGATTATTCTATACTTATGTTATAATCGAATAAATATTAAATAAACAAAAAAAGTTATTTATATTTTTTCGTTTGTAATAGTTAATAGATCAATTTTCTTCAATAATATATTACTACTATTTCCTGTATATTGCACGGGATTTAAATACGAATTAAACATCTCTTTAATGAATCGAATGCTTGTGAGTTGCATGGAATTTAAATACAAATTAAATATTTCCTTAACGAATCAAATACAAATAGGAAGTTTAATAGATGAGATCATTAATGAATGAATTCGATTCACACAAGTTACCACCTTAATTATAGCAAGTAATTGTACGACACAATATAAATAAAAATATATTATATATGAAATATTTGTTTATAAAAAAATATTTGATAATTAAAATTGAACTTCACACTATATAATTCAAAAGAATTTGTTGTACATATTATTTTGAGTACATTGTTAAAAACTTGTTGGACAAAAAAATTGTATTCTAAACTATTTTTTAATCACTTTTATAAAAATAATACTTATTATATCTCGTCTAAGTTGTCCCATTTTCTTTTTTTGTCTGTTCCATCAATTTGTCTCATTTTCTAAAATAACAAACCTTTTCACATTCATCAATAAAATTAATTCCACTACACTCACAAATATTGATAATTGTGCCAAAAGCAAGTGGAACTACTTAGATGTGACGGAGGGAGTATGATATTTAGTATTTACAAACTTGTATTATGAATATTTTGTACTTATATACGATTAAGTTATTTTCACAAAAATTAATAAATATTAGGAGATAATTATAAAAATGAGTAGATATTAAAAATTAAAAATTAATTTCATAAATATTAATAGGAATTCTATTATTAAAATAAAAAGATTAAATATCAATTTCATAAGTCATTCGATTATATTAAAAAAAATATGAAACTGTTAAAAATTAAATATAATTATACCAAAGAAAATTAAGAATATAAAATAAATTTAATATCCACATTGTATTGACATGTATTGTCTAATTTTCGTTCCTTGTTATATTCGGCATTCTCTTGAAAATCTAAAACTTATTTTGCGAGTTTTATGCCTTGAAACTATTTTGACAGTTTTTAATAGCAAAAATATAAATGCATGATTTTTCATATATTAGGCGGGAACAGTTTTATGAGACTATTCCCTTTTTATATATTATATAGATTGTAATATTATATAATAATTTAATTAATTTTTAAATTGAGACTATGTTGAGCAAAATTATAATTGTGTTTATAATCAGGGAAAATAGGGAAATATATCATGATCTTTTATAAAATAGGGAAATATAACACCACGAAATTATATTAGGGAATTATATCATGAAGTTTTATTCTGTTAGGAAATTTATCATCTGTTACAAATGGTGTTAGTTAAGTGATGATTCATCTGTTAAATATTACGTGGCACACACACACGTGGCAGTGACATGTCTTTTTACATTATTATTTTACACCTCATAAATAAATATTATTTTATCAAATTTAATTTAAATCTTTCCCAAAATATTATTCCCTTCTCCCCTCCCCCATTGCCGTCCCCCCCTGCCCCCCCCCTCTCGTCACCATCTGAATCACTTTAGTTAATTAACTCTTGAATTAAGTCAATTCCAAAATTTCAAACATTACTGTCATGCTTTTAAAATGAATTGAGGTTGCGGGACCATTAAGCTAAATGAAAAATCACACAATATTCTATTGACCAAATTTGAAGATGGAGAGTTAATATCAACATTCTCATAAAGTTTACAATTTTGAATTACAAAAATCAATAACTGCATAAGATACTTCTCATGGTTAGATTCTTAGTACAAAAGCAATTAGTGAGACCATCAATATGAAGCTGATTAATTCGAAAAAAAAACACCACAATCGTTCAAATGCAGGAGCCAAATGATACATAATTCACAATTCTCTTTCTTCCTGAGCACAACTTTCTTGATGCAAACTTAAGAGAAAAAATGGCAGCTGCAAAAACCCAACTTTCACCTGTACAAAATGGAGAAATAAAGTAAGTTTTTATTTTTCCAAACAAAGTTATATCAAGCTGTTGAAAATTAAAACATCAAACTTAATAAAATAATACAAAATATATTTTCTTGCCTATACATATTCGTGTGTTCTGCCCCCGGAGTTCTTATGTAAATATTTCCAGATTCACTTGTTAGCACTCCATAACCCGACATCGCCTACATATGCATTAAGTATAAAAAATGTTAAATAAAATAATATTCTAAATAAGATTTAACCAAAATCTCAACCTGTCTAATTTCTCTTCGCTCGAGGGGGCTTGCCCCAGATGCATTAGGACACTTCTTTGGTCTTCCAGCTTTTCTCTTCGGAGGTAGCTCTGCAGAAAGATCATTTTGTTGTGGTGCAGGTTCTTTACATGTCCGCACATTATGTCCAACTATCTTGCACCTTGTGCATGCAACTCTCGCACCCTTGTTGGACAACTTTTGTTTTCCTTGTCTTCTTTCTTCACCTATTTCTTTTCTCCTATTTTTCCTTGCTCTACCAGGTTGCCGTACAAAGAAGGGAGGCAATATAGGAGGTTCATCCACAGCCGGCCAGTGTTTATGGCCATAAATGGGAGATAAATAATTTTTATATGCCTCAAGACCATTTTTTCTATGGTAGAACTCATCTACATATTTAATTGGATCATCTCTGGTATGTCTAATGCAAGCTAGACCATGAAAACAAGGAATGCCTGTCAAACTCCAAGACCTACAACTGCAATCTTTTTTTATAAGATCTACAATTAGAGTCTCATCAAATGAATGAACTTCAAACTTCTTTTCTACTGCCGACTTGATAACACAGTGCTGAACAAGTTTTTGTAACTTCCCTAACTTCTTATTCAGATTAGGGCACAAAATCTCTGAAGATGCATTTAAAGTCCTCACAATGTAATACCCCGTGTAATGTTTTGACCATGTATTATTTATCCGGAATAAATAAAGAGAATTTTATTAAATTGAGAACCTTGATGTTTCATATTCGTGATTGGAAAACATTGAAACAATGAACTTGGTATATTATTTGATTGAAAGGAGCATCATGTGATATGAGAAATTAAATCATGAATT
>JAPKLW010002597.1:0-19128 GCA_026898455.1 Plectranthus barbatus
GCTCTGGATATGGTAACAACACAAAGCGTGTGTTGCCTCTGGATAAATCGAACTTATTGTGTTTGCTATGCTGATGTGTTGATCTGAAACAATCAACAAATGCTCATTAGAATGGAAAGCCATCCGGATCCGGGACATAAACCAAGTCCAGCTCTCATCATTCTCGATCGGTGCAAATCCAATTGCCAGAGGAAATATCTGCTCGTTGCCGTCTTTGGTTACAGCAACCAATAGCACACCTTTATTTCTGCCCTTGAGGTGTGTGGCATAAACGACAATCACTTGTCGTAATAAAGTTGAGAATGCTGCACGTGACAACCCAAACAAACAAAGAACTGTCGTAGTCGTCCATCTTCGCCGATATTAAGATCGTTAATGGTGCCCGGATTGTGCTGTTCGAGAACATAAAAATATTTCGGCAGCAAGTTGAAAGAATCCTCTAAGCCACCATATATCATAGCTATGGCTCCATTTCGAGCTCGTAGTGCATTGTTGTAGCTCACCTTAATTCCAAATATCTCGCGGTTTCATGATTGATCATTGTCGGCGCATTCTCCGGGCAAAATATGCAGAGATAGCCTTCGAGCGTATAGTTTTGCTTTGGATGTTGTCCATACTTGTAACACAAGTATGACTCGAGCAGAATTTGTATACAATCAAACATCTATCTGAATTAGCGGCTCGAATCATGAACGAACAGTTATCACTGCGGCTACAACTATATTCCACCCGAGTTTTAGTAGATCGCGACACTTTAAACTCAACTTGATGCTCCATGTGCCAAAGTCCGACAACCACATACAAGTCCTCTTTAGACCAAAACAATGATCCTTTTTGCAATTCCTCGTCCAATACTGCTTGAACATCTCGTGATATAGGTACATCAGATGTATCTACCGGAATTATCGGCAATAACCAGTTGTTCATTTGTTGACTTAGGACATCAATTGTTTCAGCCGGTAATGGCTGAGTCGGGACCAGACTTGATACAATGGCACCTATACCACCTTGTTCTCGGACCCAAGCGGTGAAATCTTAAATTGTACAATTGAATAACGAAGCATTGTAATTGTGGCGTTCATCACCATCAGATGATTCCGTATCGAATTCAGCTTCGTCGTCCTCATCTGACTGGACAACTACATTCAGATTTTGTGTGTCGGCACCATCTTCATCATCATCAGGTGCATTGAAGTTTAAATCGGGGACAGGAGAACTTCGACTTCCACTGCTTCCTTCTCCAAACATCATCGATGATGAAAAACGATGTAGTTCTTCTGGAGTTGGACTATAAGGGTTGTGCGGTTGTGGACTCAATGAAGCCATAATTGGCCTGTACGATAAATAATTTAATAATTTGCTATAATATTCGAAGAAATAAATTACAAGCACACTCACAATTGTAATAATTTGAATTCGAATTTTATTCGACTATATGTCTAAAATATTACACATTTTGATACTAGCAGTTGGCGAGCTAGTGAAGGAGAAGTTGTTGATGCTCCGCTGAGTTTCATCTCTTTCTCCCCTTAATTATAGTAATTTGTGAGCAACAAAACTGCAAAACGGGTGATCACTTCTCATTTTGAGCTCACTTATTATAAGCGCTCATCTCTTATCTCGTAAAGAAGCAAACGCCGATGTGCTGGAACACCAGGTGATTGCTTGTCCCATTTGTAGTTTCGGGAAATAAGAGAGAGTGTGGAGGAATCCGGACCAAGGACACCTACTCCATGTGACGTAGGAAAAATCTTATTCCGGACTGTTTGACGTAGAAAAAATCCTCTTCCATTTGAGCAAGTGCTCACTAATTCTTTCATCAATATTCATAAAGGATGATGGAATAAATAGAAAAAGAAATAAAAAAGCCATTTGTAGTTGGAATATTTTAGGAATGAAGAAAAAGTGAGTTTGAACTATACAAAATCACCCTTATATAGAAGGGACTTGGAAAATGCTTGGTAGACAAATGTGTAACAGTAACATGCATTATTCGAGCAACTTTGAGAGTTTCACTTTCACGTGAAACTGAAATATTTCAGCATTTATTGACTGAAAAGATAAATTGGCACGTACATTGATGTGTAAATTCAAGAGTGATGTGACATGTCAATAGCATCCATTTATGAACGAATTTGGACAAAATATTGAGAATTTGACCGAGTTCCACACCAATTTAGCGAAATCCATCCCAATAGGGACGAGGTCCATCCCAATTTACAAAATTCCATCCGAATTGAGACTAATATTATTCTTAATGTACGAATTCCATCCAAAATTAGCGAATTCCATCCCAATTGGGACGAGGTCCATCCCAATTTAGAGAGTTGCATGCCAATTTGGACGAAATATTGCTAATTTGTTTACATTATAGTTGAAATTAAACTATAATGTACGAATTAATAACATTATTCTTAGGAATTTCATGTTATGGTTACATTATAGTTGAAATTAAACTATAATGTACGAATTAATAACATTATTCTTAAGAATATCATGTTATGGTTACATTATAGTTGAAATTAAACTATAATGTACGAATTAATAACATTATTCTTTGGAATATCATGTTATGGTTACATTATAGTTGAAATTAAACTATAATGTACGAATTCCATCCAAAATTAGCGAGTTCCATCCCAATTTAGAGAGTTCCATGCCAATTTGGATGAAATATCGCTACTTAATAATTTAGATGGAAGTCCTCAAAATTGGGATGGAAATACTCCAAATTTGGATGGAACTCGTTGTTTTTGGCAGGAAGTCGGCCATATTTGCCAATGTGGTTTAATTGAAATGGAAGTCATGATAATTGGGATGAAAATACTCAAAAATGGGATGGAACTCGGTGATTTTGGCAGGAATTCATCCAATTTATGCAAAAAAACCAAGAAAATGCGGCTCAATTAACTAACCCAAAAACCAACTTATTCCTACTCAATTAACCAACCAAAAAACCAACATATTCCATCACAATTAACCAACCAAAAAACCAACATATTCGAACATAAATAATTCACAACAGATCAAACCAACATATTCGAATATCTAAATAAACAATTAAAAATGTCTAATAAAATTCTACATCACTCCTCATATGACAAATCAAATAAGCAATGAGCCATATACAATCTATATCTATCCTGACATCCTTCCCTTTCGGCCCAAGGTACATTCGGTCGCCCACAAATCAATTGGTCCATGAACATGCATGCATACACTGCTTCACTGTAATGATCATAAGCTTCGAACCCTTTAGCAAAATCCACCGCCATCTTATCCTTGCACGGCAACAGACCAAGCGTGCTCTTCTCCCAGTATTCCCCATCGTGAAAATATTTGTGGAGCTGATCTGTGATGCGCCGTACTGAATCACATCTAAATCTCCTAGCAACTGAATTTTGTGATCTGACTGTAGCATCATATATCCAACAACTCCAAGTTGACAGGTCGATTCTCAATGTCAACCAATGATCTCCAACATTATATGGCATAATTAGCTGGAAAAAAATAATTTGTTATCATAATTTACAAGCATGCTGAAATAATTTATTAAACAAATACTTACCACAGAAGCATTGTACCACGGCCGAGAACATGGATTATCCTTTCCTTCGATGAACTGTAGCAATTCTGTTGAAACACCCGGTGCTTTTGATCGAGATGTTGAATTTACCGGATAAGACTTGTTGAATAAAAGTTATATTTCATATAAAAAACGAAACATGTAAATAACATGAAAAATTAATTAAATAAATACAATATTGAATGTAAATAAATAAGTTCTAACCTGGAATCTCGAGGTGAGAATGCGAACTTCATCGGGATTACAAGCAGAGAAGATAAACTTGTTATTTGAAATCAGTTTGACACTGCGGGCATGAAAAAATATGTTAAATAACACGTTCTATTTAATTAAAAAAATACAACATTGAATTTAAATAAATAAATTCTCACCAGAGGGCGTGAACAAACATCTCTATCTGCGGCACGGTTAAGTATGAGTAGGAATTCTCCAGTTGTTCAAAAAAGGCATTCATGAGCCGCAAGCTAGTTGTTTGAGAGATCCGGGCCTTATCTGCTGGACCTTGTCGGAATACTTGGTAAGTTTGCCTGATGAGCTTATTCACATAGACAGGTCCAAAATACTGGACAATGGGTTCCATCTCATCGTCATCATCAACATCACCACCAGATGTCTGCATTGCAATTAAGATTAGTAAATTAAATTGGCAAAATAGGACTAAACTCTATAAAATATACCTGTGGTGCGTCAGAACGTGGCTGTCGTTGTTCCAAAATACTGGATAACCGGGGCTCATTCTGTGGCATTGGTTGAGAGGACGAAGCATCTGATCGCCGGTACGAAAAAGTAACCACTTCATGAATGTACTCCTTCAAAGTTGGAACAACTTCATCCAGAATGAAGTGTTTCACATCATCTAACACGAAATATTTGATTCTCCCAAACAGTTTCGCATCTCTCTCTTGCCTACGTTCTTCCCCGCCAGAAGAAGAAGAAGAGCTACGTATCCTATGTCGTTTCTGTCGTCTCCTTCTTCTAATTAGCGGTGATTCCGGCTCTGAATCTTGCTCAGTCTCCACATTTGGCTGCTCAGTTGCATGCTCAGTGGCATGCACCTCTTCAATCTCTGGTGGGTGAGAATGCATATCATTCACCGCTTCTTCAACCATTACTCCGGAGAAATCCTCAACCGGTATCTCCATTGAACGGTTTTCATCTTCAAGATATTGCATTTCCGACCCATCAACTTCAGCTGGAATTTGAGTAGATATGGGACCCACATATTTCACACCCATCCTATCCTTTCCTTTCCTTGTGCCGATAGCCAATATTGGCTACGCATCTCCAATTGCGAAGGAGGTAGGGCAGTTACCACAATAAGCTGCAATTTCTAAACACATAGAATAAAATAATCAATTTCAATGTAAAACAAATATATAACAAATTTAAAAAAGAATATTACCTGTTGGGAGAAAAAAGCTATCCAGTCTTTTATACTGGATCTTCTGAACTGCCACTTCAACATACGTGGCACAGCATTTTGATTAACTATCCGGACACAAGCCTTCCCCAACTGAGGAATGACCTCATAGGCCCAAACCTGACAAAATTATCCAAAAATTAGATTATTACAACAAGTAATAATGAAAAAGATCAAGATAACAAATGGTGATGATTTCATACCTGCAATACCCAAAATGGACCAGGAAGATGAAGGGCTTTTCTCTCAAGTTGATTCCGAGTATTGGGTATATGAGTTCTATAATATAGGAGTGCTTTGTATGTGTATGTACCCCATGGAAATTGGTTCCATGCATCAAGATCCTCACTTAAAACATACAACCACTTCTCTATTTTCCTTTTTTCAGTATACCCAAGTACAAAAAACCAAAATGCTAATATACTAGCTACCCTGAGGTACAATAGCCTATGTGTAGAATCAACCATTTTCTGTTCAAACCTATCCAAAAGTTGTTTACTACTTAGGATTTCACCTCCACAAAAGACTCGGAATACAGTACTAGATTCTAAGTTATGGCGTGCAGTAGGATCGATTAGGGCTGTTCCAAAATTTAAACCAGAAATAAGGGCGAATTCGCTTTGCGAAAACGTGAGATCATGTCCACAAACTCTAAACCTTAACAACTCAGGATTATTGGACTTAATCTCATGACTAAATAGTTCAATTAATGATAAAGAAGAAGAGAGTCCATTATCCGCCCAATCCAACAAATGTCCAAAAACCCCTGCCCGAAAATCATTAACTAGATCTTCTTTTCCTAAGTCAAATAATGTCTTACTAATGATATCCAGGACCTTACATTTATAATATAAATTAGTCTTAGGTTTACTTCCATGGACTTCATATCGAATATATTCAACCTGCTGCATATCAAAACCAAAAAAAAAAATTAAACCGCAATCACATGCATGGTTCTAACATCAAAACAACAAAACTCAATATCAAATGCACGGTGAAAACAGGACAAATTCCATAACAATTCATTCACAACTATGCATTATATAACTAACATAAACAAAACAATTCAATCCAAAAACTAATAGATATCACATAATCAAATCAAAAACCAAAAACAGATCGGTTTTCTTATTATAAAACAGTGAATAAAATCTGAAAAAAATAAAAAAACAAACATGCATACCTGTGAAGTCGACATTTTCGTCGGTGGTGGGTGTGCAGTCGCCGGAAATAATATTGGAGGGGGACGACGGGTGGTGGTTCGAACAGTCGTGCGATTGAATTCCAGATGCAGCCGTCTACTGTCGAGTAATTCACGCCCAATTTTTAGGTTAGAATGAAAAGGGATGGAACTAAACAAAACCTGAGTTCCAGCTATATTATTCGACTTCCATCTCAATTGACCGAATTCCAGCTGATTTTGTTGAACTTCCAGCCGAATTTCCAGCCTTTATTATTCGAAAAAAATGTCGATTTAAAATATTTAAACTCCGACTTCCATCCGAAATTTCGAGTTCCATCTCAATTAGACGACTTCGAGCTGGATTGTTCTACTTAAAGCTCAATTTAAAATAAAAGATTATTTGAATTAATTCTGGATTTAATATATTTTAATTGCGACTTCCATCCGGATTTTTATAGTTCTAGCTCAATTAGCCGACTTCCAGCTGGATTGTTCTACTTCCGGCCCAATTTCAAAAAATAAATTATTTGAATTAATTCTGGATTTAATATATTTTTATTGAGACTTCCATCCGGATTTTTCTAATTCAAGCTCAATTAGCCGACTTCCAGCTGGATTGTTCGACTTCCATCCCAAATAAAAAAAATTATTTGAATTAATTCTGGATTTAATATATTTTAATTCCAACTTCCATCCGAATTTTTCTAGTTCAAGCTCAATTAGCCGACTTCCAGCTGGAATGTTCGACTTCCATCCCAATTACAATAAAAAAATATTTGAATTAATTCTGGATTTAATATATTTTTATTCCGACTTCCATCCGGAATTTAATTGGATTTCCAGATTCTTGACGTATTTTCAGCCTGATTTCATATGACTTCCATTCGAATTATTAGTCCAAAGATTTATTAAATATTTTTTTTTCTCATTTTGCAGAATATGATTTAATATATTTAAACACGACTTCCAGCCGGATTTATTCGAGTTCCAACTGGATGTGCATTTCCAGCCGAATCTTAAATATTCAACTACAAATATTATATTGAATTATGAGGACTTATCTAAAAATAATTAAAAAAATGAGTTGTGTCAAAAAAATTAATAAAGAATGAAGCCGTTACACATTTCACACAAATCAAGAGAAGTGATGTTGTGATTAAGACATTTTAACCTAAATAATTTTACTTTTGCTATTTTGTGGAGTTTTTTAATAAGACTTGTTATACATTGGTTTTGCTTTTTAAATTTTGCTATTCCAGATTTTACCTCAATACAATATGTATCCATCAATATTATATATTAGTACTCCCTCCGTCCCGTCATATTAGGAACGGAGGGGATTGCACAAAAACCAAGTATTGTGAGTGTAATATACTCCCTCCGTTCCTTATAAGTAGTCCCTTTTCTTTTCGGCACAGAGATTAAGAGTTGTGAGTGTAGTAGAATTAATATTTTATTGGTGAGTGTGAAAAAATTTGTCATTTTAGGAAAGTGAGACTAATTTATGGGACAAACAAAAATGGGAAGTGAGACTACTTCAACGGGACAGAGGGAGTAATTAATATTTTATTGGTGAGTAGGAAAAATATTGCTTTTTTAGGAAATGCAACGGACCAAAAAAGAATATAGGACTAATATGACGGAACGGAGGGAGTATATTATTTTTAGGGGTGTAAATGAACCAAACTGTTCGTGAGCTACTCGGATCTCGACTCGATAAAAGCTCGTTCGAGTTTGTTTAGCAAAGCTCGTTTATTAAACGAACCAAACTTGAGCATCATAGTATTCGACTCGTGAACTCGTGAGCAGGCTCGTTAGTTAAAATTAGTAAGAAATATAAAATAATTACTATTATAAAAATAATATTTTCATGATTTAAAAATAACAATAATGATAAATCTTTCTAATAATGAAAAATTTAGGAATTTGAGCATGAATATGATATTAATTTTGTAATAAATAACTTTTTTCTTCAAAAATAATAGTGTTCTAAATTTAGAAAGTTCGTTTAGGCTCGATTAAAGTTCGATAAAGTTCGTGAACATCAAAGTATTCGATAAAAAAGCTCGAAGCTCGACTCGAAATTAAACGAGTCAAACTTGAGCACGACACTACTCGACTCGACTCGGTTCGATTATACCCCTAATTGTTTTCAATATTATATGTTCAACTATATCTATAAACTTAAAAAAAATACATTAAACACAAAACCTACAAATAGGAGTTTAACTTATAAAATTAATCTATAAGAAAATATACTTGTATCATTTAAAAATAGTAAATATAATAAATTAGTGAAATGCATCAGATAAAAAATAATAAAGAAATATAATTTTATTAGACTTTTATTATTTATTATTGTATATCTAATTGTAATGGATGAAATAGTAATAAGATAACATAAATTATAAAATAAATATTGATGTAATGTTTTTGAGCGAAAAAATGGCAAAATTATAATATTTTGGAACTTTTCTCTTTTATTATATTTATAGAAGAGGGGCAAAGGTTTAATATATTTTGCCCTGTGCATAAGTGCACAATAGAGAAAACTAGTTAAGACCTCAAAAAAAAAAAAAAAAAACCCAACCAGAAACTGCATTTTGCTACGAAACAAGAGTCTCAAGAAAATATTGGTTGCTAACAGCTAATGAAGGACGAAAGATATGGGCAACCCACCAATTTTTAAGCTAGAGGATGAGGATATGTATTTCTACCAATTTAGAGTCTCGGAGTTTTTGATTGTCCGGACCAAAGAGGGGGTCGGATTCTGTAGTTGGGGCTTGCTTTTTCCTCTTTCTTGACCTCCTCCTTATCCTCATCCTCCAAAACGTCTTTAGAAAACGCATCAGGATTAGTTTTTATGCACTTCTGCAGAGCTACAAAAGGATGCACGCAGTCCGACCCTTTTTCTTCAGCAGTGCTCTTGAGAAAACACACGAAAGCCTCGGAGAATTGGACGCCGCACGGACCGCTTCGCAAGTCAGCGATGCAAGGGCACTCTAATGCTCTTTGTGCCTTTGCTTCGAGAGATTGATCATTGTCCTCATCACCGTATGCGGCAGCTTCAGCAAGTAAAGAATCGAGTGAAACCGGTGCAGAATTCTCTGTTGGGGAAGTTGTAGTTATGGGGCTCCTTTGATCCTCGGCGTCTGAAGTACTCTGTGATTGGCCCATTACCACCTGAAAAATTAGGATTCTTGGTTGGAAAATCAAGAGAAAATAAAAAAATATTGCACTGCTTTAAGTAGCAATGGAACATGGGGTGATGTTAATCCTTGTGTTTGTTCCAAAAAGTCCCAAAATTTATTTCAGAATTCAAATGGATGAACTTTGAAATGGACTTTCACTTAAAAACATAAAGAGAATGTGGATATTTCACTTGGTGATTAAATCATCAACATACAGCTACAACAAGTTAGGCATGCGTGCCCGAGAGGCATTGTTACCAGGAATAGTTAAATTCTCAATTCAGTGCTAACAACACTGAAGGTTCCAACTTCTGAAGATCAATATATAAATTAGTTGACTCCGAACGATGACCCCGGGCCGAACAGGAACTAAGAATTAACAGAATTAAGACAAGGCTTTTAATATTTCATACTTCCAGACAGCCCCAATACTATTCTGCCAAATCCAGCCCTCACAATGCAGAGTTGGTCCACTGCATTCTTTCACCATCCCAGTTCATCGTAGCTAGCTGCTCTCACATATTTTAGGGAGCAATTGGGGCAAACTACAGGCGACTATTTTTAATTAAAGTTGCTTGAGAACATGGATAGATGAAAGTACACATGCAGAGGTGGTGAGAGGAAATTCTGATGGATTTTACCAGCTGAATCTTAAAAATTTCACAGCTGGGAAAAACCAGCGCATATTTGGTTTCTGATAAGAGATAACAACAAAAATACAATGAACAAATCCGTATTGCACAATAAATTATCAATACCAATAACCTAAAATACCAATTCCATAATTTCTGCTACACCTATCCCAATTTTACGCTAATAGCCATTCAATAATTGCACATCCAAGAATGAGATTCCAAATCAAGTCACAATCAGCCTAGCAAGAATCGGAAAAGAAATCTAAGCTCGAGGAAAACTAGGCATATGCAGCACTTATGGTTTCACTCTCAAACCTAGAAACAGGGATTCTTATAGGCATAAAACAGTTCATAAAAGAACTCGAGAAATCTTGTCAAGGCAATAAGCTCCTCTACTTAGCACGCCAAAATTAGAATCTCATACGCTATCTAAACGGCATATTCTCATCCATGGCCATTTCTTATTTCTTAATCATCAAACAAATAGCTTATTCCTTAGACATTATCAACTGAATTCATGAATGGATCGCTAGAGCATATAACAACCAGTAAACCCCCACTATTTATCCTTAGCTTAAAATTCACACAATCAAGTCCATGGGAACGCAAGACCAGTAACAATACATTAAGAAGCATTTTAGCGAAAAGCTGGTGGCTGTTTCACAAAAAACATCAAAACTCTTATACGATTCCCCCAAAAGAACACTACTGCTCAGATGCCGTTCCTTTCGCGAAAAAAATAAAATAAATAAATAACAATTGAGCTAAATCTCACGTTAATATCAGATTCCTAGAAACCATGATTGTTAGGCAGAAACAAGAAATGATCGATAGGGCATCCAATTAATCCAAAAAGAGTCAGTAAACTATCCGTGAGGCTCACCTATTGACCGATGGAGAGAAAATTTTGAATCTGTGTGGGTGAGCGTGTTTGAGATTAGAGGGGAAGAGTGAATAGTGTCGTGATCGTGGGGTTAAATGGTTAATTATTGATTCATTTTGCTGTATATGATGGGAAAAAAAAAAGCTTAAAAATTTCAAGAATCCAAGAAGTAATGGCAAAAAATTTCTGAGTATTATTTTTGTGGGATGGTAAGACAACTCAGCATTTCAAATAGAAATATTGCGTGTACAAAAATTTTAAATTTAAGTCTAATATAAATAAAATTTAAAAAATACATCATTTGTTAAATTTAGATACATTATTTTTTTTTTATTTGAATACGCTATATACAACAGAGGCGAATATATAAATTGGGAGTACAATTTATAAATAAAATAAATTGGGGTACATTATATAAAAATACACATAAATAATAAGTAAAAATATATTTAAATAATAGAAAAAATCTATATAACTAATATAAGAAAGAAAGAAAAAATGGGGTACAAGTGTACCCCCAACATTGAATGTACATCGGCCTCTGATATACAATATATATTTCGATCGAAATGTGGGTTTTAACTTTCGAGCATAATTCTTCAAGTGTAAAATGAAATTCTAGACCAAATTTGGTCTATAATATTGCACGTCTCACGCGCAACTCATTCAAAAGTAACTTAATTGTCGATTTAGAATTTAAAATATCTTTAAATTCTCCATTCTGACTTGGTATTGAATTTCATGTTAGAATTAAAAAAATTATAATCTACTAATCCTGAATTTAATCACTACCCTTTAAGAAGAGGACAACTTCTAAAATTGTCTAAATGCAGTATTATGTCCAAATAGCCTAAATATGGTACGATCAATTTAATGCATCTCGTATTTTTTCTTCAAATATACATTAGTATTAATTGAGCTATTTGGGCTAATTTACGTTTGAAAATGTCAGCTCCGGCCCGGTGGGTCAGCCCGGATTCCATCATACCAAATTTGAATATACCAGAAACTTTGATTTACGTTGCTATAGTAAATTTAAGTTGCATGCACATGAAAAATTAACAGATCAGGTTAGAGTTAGAGTTTTCTAATAACTACGTAAATTTTATAAAAACAATTTTGTTGCAAAAAGTAATCACGAGATTTGTTATGCGCTACCCAATATGGTTAAGCTCTAATGTTTGGTAGAGGCGTGTCTATTAGAATCAATTGAAACCTTCAAACTCATCTAAAACATTGTACTATTTCGAGATTCCATTTCGTATGACCGGTGCCTTCAACCGAGTAAAAAGATACAACCCTCTCGAAGTAATGCTTATGAATCTTCCAAAAGTTGCATCAGCATACAGAAGGCGACTCATCGACCGAGAATCGTTATAAGCAAATGCAATTAATGTTAGGCGAATATATACAAAATCTCTTTACATCTACAATCTTGTAAAAAAGGCATGACAAACTTCTCTCAAATAAATTCCAATTTTTATCTCATTTATTACTTTCATTTTCCACCTAATTTTTCCTTTTAATCTTAACTCAATTTTTACCTACAAAAAGATTCATATAAATTCGTTTATTTTCACTAATCAAACACCTTGCCCGTGACTGAGAGGTTACAAGTTCGAGCTCCCAAAGGGACATCTAGGTGTGTGAGTTTAAGATTAATATATACTCATTTAAAAATAAAAATAAAAATCCCAGTTCAAGTTTTACCAAATGTTGTCAGCTTTTCGTTTAGTTTTGTCACATAAGATCATCTATTCCATATTTTTTTATATTTCACTCTTTATTTTATTAAAAATATCTTTTTTATTTAATATCTTTTATAATTTAAATTTATCATAGTTTATATTAATTTTATAAGTTTAATCATATGGTTCATTTCACACAATTAGAATATAATTTAACTGATCATTAAAATTATTTAATTCACA
Source organism: Plectranthus barbatus (assembly GCA_026898455.1). Taxonomy (NCBI): domain Eukaryota; kingdom Viridiplantae; phylum Streptophyta; class Magnoliopsida; order Lamiales; family Lamiaceae; genus Plectranthus; species Plectranthus barbatus. The sequence goes on from JAPKLW010002597.1 coordinate 12,830, forward strand.
ATCATAATATGGGTTCTCCTAAAATTTTGATTTTTGTTTTTATAATAACAATTATGAGAGCAAAATTTAAATAGCCACTTTGGATAAGTCAACATGTTATATAGCCACAAGTTTAAAAATGTAAGTTATCTAGCCACTTTCCAATGATTGGAGAGAGAATTTAATATTTGAAATTGAAAGTCATTAATTAATTTTTGTCTTTACTACCCACCTACCCCACATTACCCCACCAACTCTCTCTATCTCTCTCTTCCCTTTGTCCCACTCCCACCACCGACGACCACCACCGACGACAACTGTAAAATATCGAAAACTCAATAAAATTACCGCTGTGAGTAAAAGAAAATTATTGCGAACGTAAATATGTCCGGAGAAGAAGAAAATTTGAACCAAGTATGCTCACATTCACATTTATTTTCGTTGAATATATGCCTATTTTTTTTATTTTTTTTCGTCGATTAGTATACTTTTTATATTCGAATACATGTTTAATTACGTAAATAGTTGATTAGTTTCATATTTCGTCGATTTCTATGCTTAAATCTGAGTAAAAACTATTTAGGAATATTTTTGCTGCGAGAACTGTGTAAAAATCGTAACAGAGTCCCGTCCTAGGATAGAGACGACGAGATCTCGAAAATTGATATCGAGATCTCGATATGCTATTTCGAGATCTCGGAATCAATTCGAGATCTCGAAATGGCATAGCTCATCTCGAAATCCATTTAATTCAAACTTTATCTTAAATTAATCTTAAATTAAGATATTATATTATATAAACATATATTACTTGACATGTATTTCACAATTTAAACTTCATTTAACATAATACATTCTACATATGAATCGATTCATACATAGGATGTTTCTAACTGAAATGTTCATATCTTATTGTTGTTTGAATAGGATGAAGTAGAAGTAGTATAATATAAAGTAATCATCTTGGTAATGAATGAACTATTGCAAGTTTCTTTGTTATCGAATAAAAAATGCTTAAATGAATATTATATGAGTTGATTATCCCCGAATTTAGTGAATTAAACATCCAATTAGCCAATAATCACCCAAATCGAGATCTCGAGATGGATTTCGAGACATGTCGAGACAATAATTGAAATTGTCTCGACTCAAACCCTAGAAATCACGAAATGGGCATTTCGAGTTCTCAACATCTTGATATTGAGATCTCGATTTGATTTTGAGATATGACATATGCGATAAATGATATATAAATATTAAATTAAATCTAGAGCATGAACCAACAGACAATAGTTCATTCATTATCAAGATGTTTACTTTGTAATATACTACTTCTACTTCATCCTTTTCAAACATCAATAAGATATAAACATTTCAATTAGAAACATCCTATGTATGAATCGATTCAAATGTATAATGTATTATGTTAAAGGAAGTTTTAATTGTTAAATACATGTCTATTAATATATGTTATAATGTCTTAATTTAAGATATGAACATTTCAAGTATAAACATCGCATGTATGAATCGATTCATATGTAGAATGTATTATGTTAAATGGAGTTTAAATTGTGAAATACATTTCACGTAATATATGTTTATATAATATAATGTCTTAATTTAAGATTAATTTAAGATAAAGTTCGAATTAAATGGATTTTGAGATGAGCTATGCCATTCCGAGATCTCGAAATGCCATTTCGAGATCTCGAATTGATTTCGAGATCTCGGAATGGCATATCGAGATCTCGAAATGATTTTGAGATCTCGATATGCCATTTCGAGATCTCAAATTGATTCCGAGATCTCGAAATCATTTCGAGATCTCGATATGCCATTTCGAGATCTCGAAATGCCATTCCGAGATCTCGAAATGACATAGCTCTCTGCATATTTTTTTACGAAAAACAGTCCTAAAATCACTATATTTTCTAAAAAATTAAGATATACAAGTCGATTCTGAATACATATCATCATAATAATGCAGAAAACGAATGAAAAATGAGGAAAAACGGTTGAAATCAACATACCTTCGATTTTTGGCTCTCAAAATTATATCAACTATCTTCAAAAAAATTTTGAATGTTTTCTCGTACAATGAAAGACAAATTTGTTTGTAAAAGATTTTAATAAATTTCCAACAACCTTGGTTGTTGGAAATAAATGATAAAATAATTATTTCCGATTATGGAAATAACTTTAATAAAGTTGATTTTGTCTTGTAGCCAAAAATAGAATAAAGAAAAAGACAAAAGTACAAAGTGGCTAGAAAACTTATATTTTTATCCTTGTGGCTATAAAACATAGTAAGTTATCCAAAGTGGCCACTTTTATGTATTCCCACAACAATTATTTAAGTTAGTAATTGAGTCGGTGGAACAACATTGTACTGAAACAGATGATTTGATCCTCCAGTTTTATATTATTTTATTACTTTGTTCATCTCATATTATTGGTTTTTGCATTTTTTAAAATATAATGAATTAATTTAAATATCATTTTACTGTATTTTTATTAAAATTTAAACTCATAATTTTATCAGACTCAATTAAAATATTTAAACCACTTGCGCTTTTAAGTTAGGTATCAATAAGTGTGTTTTATGAAAAAGATCCTATAAGAATAAAGATCCTGTAAATTAGAAAATTAAACCCATACAGCAAGGGATTTGAAAATAAATCATATATATTTTTTTTAAAAAACCAACAAATTAGCAATAGCAAACACAATATACATTAAAAACTTGAGTGAAAAACAAAAAGTCCCCATCTACCTATATTCATTTAATAAATAAAAATATAATACCATAAGATTTGAGTCTTATCAACAAAATGTTATTTATTTAATATTAATCTGGGTTCTGAAAAACGAATTAATTTGTAATCTACAATTCCTAAAAATCATGCATTTTGATTCTTTTTTCACGGAAGCTTATTGTTTTTTCTTTAATATGTAAGCGATTAGAAGAACATTATTTGAAATAAATAAATTAATTAAATGAAGATGATAAATTAAGAAGAATCGCCTAAGATGAAGAGTCGAAATTAAGAGTTGACGATGAGGATATTATATTTTTATAGGTGTTGATTTACAATCTCATATTTTGAATACAAAATAAGTTGCTGTATTTTATTTTATATTCTATATCAATACAACTTCTCTATATATTATTACATCAATAAAAACCAACCCAGTGAATATATAACGATATATTTTGCGATTTATTAATAGGAACTCCGACACCTATCTTTCCTCTCTCTAACTATAGAAAATGCAAGTTTCTTAAGTCACACTACATTATGTTAGCAGATCTAATTAATTTAAAAATAATTATAATTTACATATATATATATATATATATATTATGTATGATTACATTTTTGAAAATGAAAAAAGAAAGCTAGAATAAAAAAATGAAATATCTACACAGTCCGATTGGCTTTGGGAAGTGGGACCATGGGTTTCCCGCAGGCTGCATCCAACTAATAAAATAAATAGTAACTCCAAATATATAAGTTTCTTAAAAAAAATACGTATATACACTGTGCACATACAATAAATATATATATATATAGAGAGAGAGAGAGAGGAAAAATCAGTAATAATAAAAACAAAAGCATAATTTGGATCTACTTCATCGTGCTCAACGGCCCCCCGCCCCCCCCCCCCCCCCCTTCCCTCCCTCAAACTTCTTTCTTCCCCGCCCCCGCCCACCCATGAGAATACGCAAGCACGCCAAGATTTCTCAACTGCAATATGCTTCGTCGTCTCTGAATCCCGGCACCCTTGTCCAAACTCATGTCTGTCAGCTCAATCAGTCTCCGTGGGACGTCATGACCTTCTCGCCACCGTCGTCGCCTCCTCCTCCGCCACCTCTTCCGCCGTCAAAGGTTTGTTAAATTTTTTCTCTCAACCATTTCTATATCTTTCATGGCCGCAGATCTGTCGGCGCCCGCCTATTATTTTTGCTCAACTCTTGTGCATTTTGTGCCCGTATATACCGGCTTTTCTTCTAGGGTTTTCTCCACCTCCACCGCTAGGGTTCTGCAGAAATATGTTAATCCTTCAATTTGTTGCTTTTAGGAATCCGAGATTTTACTAGCTTGTTTCCTTTTTTCTGTATTTTTTTTTTCTTCTCTGCGGTTTCTCGGAATCTGATTGTTTTTATGCAGGCGAATGGGAGCGGTGCTGGCGTTGGAAATGGGAGCTCCGACTGCTTCATTTCAGTTGCTGAGAGGTAATCCGTTTACTGTTTATTGAATTTGGATAGTTTGCAGCATTTCATTTGTTTCGCATTATCTTTTTTCTTGATAATTTGGTTAGGGTTTATGCCCCCGACAGTTTATTATATGAAAATTTCCCTTTTATTCGTCAACATATACTTCTGAAATGACGCCAAAATTCATACATCACTGCCCATCGGGTAATAAGATAGTTATTCTATTATACATTAGCGGGGGTTGGGTTTGGATGATAGGGAGCTTAGTTCTCGGCGGCGATCGGAATATTGGGACGCCGCAACGTCTAAGGATGATGCAGCTCCGCCGCCGGTGAAAAACGAGGGAACTATCATCTGCTGCAAGACGGATGGGAAGAGCTGGCAGTGCTGGAGGGAGGCAGCGGAGGGGAATTCGCTATGCGAGCACCATTTATCCTTGGTTAAAAGCTACAGCAGCGTCGCTCATCATGCCGCCAAGAAATCCGTCAAGCCGCCGCCTGCGGAAGCGCAGCGCCGCAATCGGCCCAAGAAGGCTCCGGCATCCTCGTCATCCAATCCATACGAGTTTTATTACTATTCGGGTTTCGGCCCGAGGTGGGGCAAGCGAAGGAGCGAGACGACTCTCAATAATTGCGATGGCTCCATCATGCCCAAGAATCTTGGCGACGCCAATGTTGAAGTGGCGACGGCACCGGCAGGCAAGGAGGACTTCGATTTTTCCGAATACGAGGATGAAGACGACGACGAGGAAGATAGCAGAGATAATGGGAAGAAAAGGGTGAGAAAGCGGATCAAAGCTAGGTCGCTTAAATCGCTGCTGTGAGAACTGAATTATTGTGTAAAAAAATGTATGGTTTTACTTATTTATGCTTTTGTAGTCGTAACTTTTTTCCTTTTGTTTTTTTCTATGAATTAATTTAGGATCTGGGATTTCTATTTTCTAGGGTGCAAAATATATGTGGTTTGACGGTTTTGGTGTTCTACTATGGGTGAGGATATATATATATTCCTCCCTTGCGTCCCGTCAGACATGGACACACATTTTGTTATTGCTTGGCAAGAATTTCGAGAATACCCGAGGGATAGAATTGTCTTTTCAATATTCTTGCGGATTATCTATTTCTTATTAAAAACTTCATTTTCGCTGCTATTCTGCATAATAATTATTTTGCCGATTTCTTCATTTATTTAGATATATATTTCTCCACTCTCAATGATATTTGTTACAATATTGACTAATCATCGCCTCAAACGAAGTTCACACTTCTTAAATTTTCCGAACTTAAGAATTTTATATTTTATTGCTGCGTTTCGTTTTATTTTTTGAAAAACCAGTAATTCTCTTTTCGTAAATTTAGTATCAGACATATAAAAAATTTGTCAAATTTTTAAATATTTTTGCGTTGAACTTATATTAATTTATTCCTTCATTGTAATTAAACCAGATTTTCTATGGAAAAAAAAAAACGAGAAAGATATATAGCTAGAGTTGGGGAATTGAAGTTCTTTAAAAAAATATGATTGTTTGACTATTTTTTTTTTACTTTAAATATGTGGTTTGTATGAAAAATAAAAAAATTATAAAGTTAACGTGAATAACTTAATATTAAATTGGGGTTCAACTTTAATGATTGTGGATTGTGATGGATGACGTGGGATTGGAAAGACAGTATATATAATTGAAAAAAAAAAACAAGTAAAATAAACTGAGGCACCACGAATTAATATGTATATATTATGTTGTGGGAATACATACAACTAGCCACTTTGAATAAGTGGGTATGTTTTATAGCCACAAGGATAAAAATATAAGTTTTCTAGTCACTTTGTACTTTTGTCTTTTTCTCTCTTCCATTTTCGGCTACAAGACAAAATTAACTTTATAAAAGTTGTTTCCATTTTCGGAAATAATCATTATTTCATTTATTTAATTTTGAGCAATTAATTTGAACTACTTAGGTGGTTGTAAATTTATTACAACCTTTTACAAACAAATATTTTCGGTTGTACGAGGAAGGAAACATTCTAAAAATTATTTGAAGATTGTTGAGAGGGTTTAGAGAGAGAAAAATCGAAGGTATGTTGATTTCAACCATTTTTT
>JAPKLW010002597.1:27809-55394 GCA_026898455.1 Plectranthus barbatus
CGAGATCTCGATTTGTACATATCGCGATCTCGATATGTACAAATCGAGATCTCGATTTCAGGCGAGATCTTGATTTCTGCAACTATTCGTCTTCTTCGACCCACACGCCCAGTTTCGAAAATTTAATCATAAAATCGACAATGTATGCATGAAATCGACCGAATTAAAGCATGTAATCAACTAAAATCAACTAAAAAATATATTCCAACACATATAATCAACTAAAATCACACTACAATGGAAGTTTAAAATTCAAAAAAACAGGAAAAAAATCGTTCGAATGGGGGAGAATGATACCTGATTTTGTTCCCCAGACATCGTGTAGACGAGATGTAGCTTTTTTTGGGGTTGGGCATGCAAAATCCGGTGGTTTGGAGCTTCAAATCGGAAACAATGGAGGAAGAATGGTGGTGGTGCTTGTTCGCCGTTTTCGTTCGAAAGAGAGAGAGAGAGAGAGAGAGAGAAAGTGGGGTAGGTGGTGGGGTAAATGTAGAATAAAGCCAAAAAACATTAATGTTTATCAATTTCAAAGTTTAAATTCTCTCTCCAATCATTAGAAAGTAGCTAAAAAACATACATTTTTATCCTTGTGGCTATATAACATATTGACTTATCAAAAGTGGCTATATAAATTTTGCTCTCTATTATGTTCAACAATTTGTTGCAGCGTAAAAAAAAAGTAAAGAAAAGTAACTGAACCAAATTAAGAAAAAATAGTTAGCCAATAGGATATAATCGAGACTATCCCAGTCTTGAATCATGTTCAATCCAACTGTTTAATAGAAAAATTATTTATATTTATCCATATATTATACATAATTTACCACATAATATTATTTAGTTCATCCATTATTTACTAATTAAAATATTGGGAGCGGATCCAGTGAGAAAACTCTTAACGTAAGAAAGTGAGAAAGATGCTTGATTGCATTCACGGCATTGCTTGATTGCATTCAGGTTGTTGCTTGATTGCAATGTTGCTTGATTGTGCTTTAGTTGTTGCTAGATTATTTTGTTGCTTGATTGCGTTTTAGTTGTAGCTTGATTCAATATCAACCATTGATTTTTTTAGATCTGATGGACATGATTCATTCTTTTTTCTCACATGAGAATTTTTTTTTACGTGATCCCTCCTCTTAAAATATTATCATATAAAAAATTAATAAAAATCTTAAATCCATAATTATAATAAATAAAATATTATGCACTAATAATTCATAGTTTACTTAATAAGTAAAAATTACCATAAATAATACAAAATAAAATATAAATACAACACATGAAGATTGAAATCCTTAAAAAATATATATGAAATTGAAATAATTATATTTAAAATTTAAATTATACTCAAAAGAAAAAATAACATGAAAAAATCGAAAACTCTGCCCTCACTCTCTATCTATCCAAGAGATGGAAGAGCAGAGGCCCCTAAACGGATACTATCAGGTCGGATCAATTCAAGAATAGACGTGTGTTGGCATTCCATATCTTCCTTCTTTTGTTGGGGCTTATCTCTTGGTTGCACACGCTATATAAAAAAAAAAGTGTTATGTCTTCAATGTTCAGCAGGAAATGAATGGTCGACCATGGGCTGCAGGTCATCCTACCCTAAGTCATGCACTTGTTCTTTGTTTTGTTCTTCTTAAATAGGTTTATTAATTATTATTATTATTAGTTTTGAGAGCTTATAGTAATGTCATTGGTGGCAATGGTCTCAGAAATTATTTCGTAAGGATTGATCGGCTCGGCTAACTCTATGGTCGAATGAAAACTTTTATAATAGTGATCTTTAACATAGAAATTAAGATATAATTAAATTAGTTGAATCTCATAAAACTTTTATAATACTGATGATATTCAATTACAAGTTTCCACAACTTTCAGTTTCTATATATGTTCACTGTTGAATACTATATATGAAGGGAGTTATATATATAAATGCATGCATGTGCCAGTTTATTATATTAATTGTATATTTTTTTTGGAAGCAATATTAATATTATACGATATTGAAATAAATTGGTCAATAGGTTGTACGTGCCGTATATGTTTGATTTAATTGGCTGTCAATTCTAATAAAAAGAATTAATTGGTAGATTGGATCAAATGGTTATTGCCTACGGGACTGATGAGATATGCTGGTCAAAGCCAAATGCCATCATAATTTAACCTAGTAATTAGGCCATTTATAAGATCAAAATTGAGATTTGAAAGATACAATATATTGTGGTAATATTTGAAAATAGCCAATTTGGTTATACAAAAATATTAAATAGCCACTTTTATGTACATCTTCAAAAAATAATCAAATTAATGTAAATGGACAAAAATATCCCTATTATTAACGTAACAATATACTTGCACAATATAAAACTTTACCAAACATTATAGAAATTATTATTTCTTTATTACTCAAATTAGATGTTAAAAAACACATTTAACCAATTCCTACTTATTTATGCTTTTGAAAGTGTATTTATAAAAAGTAGATTAATAAAATCTGCAATCGGAAATGAGATTCTTTATAAATTGCAAACTCGCTCTTATTTGCGATTTTTAAAAGTTTGTGATCATTTGAGATTGTATTTGTAATTATTTTCCAGTCAATTAAATTAAATATAAATTATTAGGGATTGAATTGAGATTTGCAATTTAGATGACGTGCAATAGAGTGCCCAATTTGTGATTGAAGATTTGGAATCAGTTTGCGACTTCCATTTAATAAATAAAATAAAAAAATAATATATATATACACACCTGCGATTCACATTTTAGATTAGAACCGAATTGAGAGAGTTGATTACGATTTACATTTGGGATTTGAATTGAATACGATTTGCAATTCATATTTAGGATTTGAACTGAATTATTATCTCTAAAAAAAGGATATTTTTGGAAAATGGTCATTTTTTGAATACATATATAAAAATAGCTATTTAGAATTTTAATATAATAAATAGGCTAGTTTATTTCTATTTTATATATGTTGGATATAATATATAGAGTTTTCCTTTACTGATTAATTGTATGTAGTGAAGTTGTCTAAATCTATTGTTAATGGGAATGTCTTGGGTTAGGCAGGCCTAAACGATTTAGGCGGATTTTATCCATTAACGCAAGTCCAAACCATATAATATACCCTAATTGAGATTAATAAAGTCTATTTGAGATGGGTCAACCCATTTGGGTAGGATAAAACCCGCCTAAACTAGGGGTGATCACGAGCCGAGTCGAGCCGAGTATGGCCAGGCTCGAGCTCGAGCTCGACTCGAAATTTCTAAGCTCGAGCTCGAGCTCGGCTCGACCGAGCTTAAATTTTCAAGCTCGAGCTCGACTCGAGGTCAAACTCGTCAAGCTCGACTCGGCTCGATTGAGCTCGATTATTTTAATTTATTTTAATTTTTAATTAAAAAATTATATTATTTATTATTAAATAATAAATTTAGGAATAAAAATTAAAATTATATTAAGCTCGATAAGGCTCGTGAGCCTAGCTCGAACCTAAGCTCGACTCAAGCTCGGTTTAAGCTCGAGCTCGATAAGGCTCGCGAGCTTGTCGAATCGAGTATCACAAAGCTCGAGCTCGAGCTCGACAACTACTCAAATAGCTCGAGCTCGAGCTCGGCTCGAATACTATCGAGTCGATTTCGAGTTTTTTTCGAGCCGATCCCGAGTAGCTTGCGAGCCGGCTTGACTCATGCTCACCCCTAGCCTAAACCGTTTAGGCCTGCCTAACGCAAGTTTTTGCCATTGTTAATTTGTTACATTTAGTCATTTACTAGTACGTACACTTTTTTATTTTGTTTTTGAGTTTTAAATGACATCGATGAAACACAAATTATGAAATAACTAAATTGGGTTATGCATATAAGTGTGAGTTCATATTTTTTGGTTGACTTATTTTGGTTTCCATTTTCTATATAAGTATTTTGTTTCCAATAAAATAAGTTCATTTAAATTACAATAATACATATTAATTAGCATTTCCAGAAATAGATCATTATCAACAAAATATAATTTGTATCCTTTCAGGGTTGGAGTCATGTTGGGGATCGGTGGTCGGCTGACCCCATGATCCCACCTCTCTCAATATATTTTTTAAATTTTTAATATAATACATAATTGTTTTTTTTTTATATTTTATTGAGGTTTTATTATATTTATTTCAGCTAATTTATTTACAGTTGATAATTAGTTGTTTTTCCATGATATTTGAATGCATTAAAACTATGAAAAATATGCACTTATATATGAAATACGAATATCTATCACTTAGTGTAAAAATTTATATATACATGAGCGTTGAATTCGTACAATATTAGTCATCTCATGAGCTAAAGTATTTTGATATCTAAGGATCCACAGAAATCTAACACCCTCAATATTCCGGGCGATGTGCAAAATATTAGAGATAATAGTTCCTAAGGAAGTTTTTGGAACAAAATCATCCTGCAACATTGAGGCAACAACCTGGTTATCCAATTCGAAAATGACTGAACTGAAACCTTCTTGATAAGCAGCAGAAATACCCAAAAGACAAGCCATGGCTTCCACCAAGTCGATTTCATGACAATCCAGCAAAAAACTTGAGGTGGTTTTGATAGGAATACCTTGACTGTTTCTGAACACTCCCGCAATGCCAGCCACGCCCGAAGGATTAAGTGAGGCATCCGAGTTAAATTTAATCCAAGCATCGTCAGGAGGATGCCAAATGTGGTGAGTCACGTGAGAGAATCTAGATGGCAGAGTCTTGGCATTGGCATTCTGGAAGCTCTGAAGGGAGGATAACGCCACAGAGAAGCTCGCATGGTGTGTTAAGCTTTGGTTTTGAAACACAAGAAGATTTCTAAATTTCTAAAGAGCCCACATGAAGGAAACAAAGGTTTCCACAAAATCGAGGTTTTTCTTATTAATAACAAAAAGCATCCAATCCGGAATAGAGATATGGCTGGCTGAAGCTGGGACCTGTATGCGAAGGGGGCAAGCATTCTAAAAGAAAGAACTCCAGCTGCAATCACGGAGGGTGTGCTCCGATGACTCGACCTTCAATCTGCACCGAGAGCATATTGGATCAATTTGTGCATACCACGAGCAATTAGGTTTGTTTTGGATGGGAGGATTCCTCGGAGGCAGTGTCAAGTAAAGATTCACATTTTTGGAGGGATGCGGAGCTTCCAAATCCAGCGCCAATGGTCCGAGTTATTGGACGACGAAGAGGTTTTCGATGACGATGCATCTTTCTTGCTCTTCGCAACCCAATAGCCTGATTTGACAGAGTATAACCCATCTTTGGTGAAGCACCATCGCTGGCAATCTTCAAGTGGTGCCGAAGAAATGGGAATGGAACAAAACCTATTAACAATATCATCCAGGAAGAGAGCGTGAAGGAGCTGGAAGTTCCATGATCTACCATCATCTTTCAGTTCCTACAAAACAGAAGAAACTGGGGAGGGGGGTGAGATTGTGGGGTTGCCTGGGATCCATTGATCCTGCCAAATAGAGATAGAGTGCCTGATAGGGTTTTGAATATTTGCCACAAAAATATTATTCATTGATCAAACATATAAATAGAGTACAAGAAAGATATGGAAAAACTAAAAGATATGAAAGATAAATCTAAAACCCTAATTATATCTAAATAAGATGCATGAAGATATCATGCATATGTATATCTCAATATCCCCCCTCAAGCGAGTGTCGGAACTTGAGAGATACGCAGCTTGCGACGGAATTCTTCAAACAGTGGCCGGAAAAGAGATTTGGTGAAAATATCTGCAATCTGAAGCTCAGAGGGAATGTGAGACGTGTGTAGCTTGCCAGATTGAGTGAGTTCGCGAACAAAATGATAATCAATGTCGATGTGTTTGGCCCGCTTGTGAGCAACCGAATTTTGGGAGATAAAGATTGCACTATTGTTATCACAGTGAAGAACTGGTGATGAAGGCAAGGTGGCGTGAAGCTCTTGCAGAATAGAAAGAATCCATTGAATTTCTGCTGCTGTATTCGCCATTGCACGGTATTCGGATTCGCAACTGGATCGAGCTACTGTTGGCTGTTTCTTGGAGCTCCATGAAACCAAATTACCTGCCAGAAAAATTGCATAGCCATAGGTAGAACGTCTGGTATTCGGGCATCGTGCCCAATCCGCATCAGAATAGGCGACTAGGTCGCAGGAAGAATGACGAGAAAAACGAAGACCATGGGAGAGACATCCTTTTACATAACGCAGAATGCGTTTAACGGCCTGAAAATGCTCAGTAGTGGGTGCTTGAAGAAACTGACTGATATGATTAACTGCAAAAGAGATGTCTGGACGGGTAATGGTTAGATATTGTAGTGCACCAACAATAGACCGGAAACGAGTAGTGTCAGAATAAGGTTCTCCTTCGGTGGATAGAGCAATGCCAGCTGGAAGTGGCGTGCCTACAGGCTTGGCATCGAGCAACTCGTGACGAAGGAGAATGTCGCGAGCATACTTGGCCTGTGATAAGTAGAAACTATCTTCAGTGTAAGTGACTTCAAGGCCAAGAAAGTAACTGAGGCACCCCATATCTTTTATAGAGAATTCAGAATTCACGTGACGAATAAAGGCGGAGATGTGAGATGCAGCATTTCCTGTAACAATAATATCATCAACATAGACAAGAATATAAATAACGATGGACCGACGGCAATATATGATTAGAGATGTATCCGCCTGACTGCATAAGAAACCCAAGGAAGTGAGAAAATTGCTTAGCCTTTCAAACCATGCATGAGGTGCCTGCTTAAGGCCATATAACGCCTTGGAGAGGCGACAGACGTGAGAAGGATAGCGTGGATCAGTAAAGCCAGGGGGCTGTTCCATATAGACTGGCGTGGAGAGATGCCCATTTAGAAATGCATTCTTGACATCAAGTTGATGCAGAGGCCAGCCATGATAGACGGCTAAGGAGAGAACAATACGCACAGTTGCTGCTTTAATAACTGGACTGAAGGTATGATCGAAATCCATGCCTGGAAGTTGTGAGAAACCTTGTGCAACAAGCCTTGCTTTATGTCGTTCAATCGAGCCATCCGAACGATACTTGGTACGGAAGACCCATTTTGATCCGACGATGTTAGTGTCAGGAGGTCGCGGAACAAGAGACCAAGTGCCGTTCTTTTGAAGCTCGTGCATTTCCTCATTCATAGCAGCAAGCCAGAGAGGATTCTTGGCTGCCGATTTAAAACCTTTGGGTTCGGAAGCTGCTGAGAGAGCATGGTGAATGGCAGTATGTGCATAGTAAGCAAGATGGCGGGGCTTGAAAATACCTGCTCGTGCCCGTGTGATCATGGGATGGGGCGGGGCCGCCGGTGGTTGAGCGAGACCATTATTGGGCGGCGGAGGGTGTGCATCATCGGCAGTCGGAGGAACGGGTTGAGCTTCTTCGACTGCGGCAGGAGTCGAACGCTCAGGAGGAGAGCATAACGAGCAAGGGCTCGAAATAATGGCTGGCGGCGTACATGACGGAGCCGGAGGAGGGCTGCGCGACGGCATTGGAGGAGATATGGCGTAGGGCTCGAAAAATTTAGAGACATCCAAATTTGAGACAGGCGCAGATAGTCCGGAATTCGCCATAGGGAAATAAAGCTCGTCAAAGCGAGCATGCCGAGTAGTGTATACCTTAGAAGTGGATGGATCCAGGCAGCGATAACCTTTATGGTGGGACGAATAACCAATAAATATGCATGGCTGACTGCACTCAGAAAACTTGTTAGCAGCATAATCACGGAGACAAGGGTAAACACGACATCCGAATGGATGAAAATTGTGATAATTAGGAGCACATCCAAATAAAACCTGAAGCGGAGAGAGCCCGTCGAGAATACCAGAGGGTAGACGATTAATAATGTAAACCGCCATGCAGAAAGCATCGACCCACATGGTCATAGGCAGGCGAGACTGGAAGAGCAAGGCCAGACCAGTTTCCGTGACATGCCGATGTTTACGTTCCGCCCGTCCATTCTGAGACGGAGTGTAGGGGCAAGAACGTGTATGAAGAATTCCCTTGTCACGAAAAAAATCCTGCACAACATGGTTAGTGAACTCCGTTCCACCATCACTCTGAAAACGCTTAATGGTGGTGGAAAACTGATTTTCAACAAATGAAGTGAAGGTTTTCAGAACACCATAGAAATCCGATTTCTTTGTCAATGGATATAGCCAAGTAAAATGACTGAAATCGTCAACAAAGATAACATAATATCGAAAATTAGCAGTAGAAAGTACGGGCGCCGGCCCCCATAGATCACAATGAATGAGATCCAAGACATGCAAATAACGTTTTTCATTAACTTGAAAAGGTAAGCGAGAACTTTTCGCAAGTTGACATGGAGAACATAAAGTAGGTTTGGGCAAACAGGAGGAAACATATATATGCCCTTGCTTACATAAAAGGGAAATAATATCAAAAGCAACATGCCCTAATCGGCTATGCCATAACTCAAACGATGCACGAGAAGTACTATTTTTCAACTGAGAAACAAAAGCTGGTTGAATGTGATCGAGCATGTAGAGACCATGCCTACGTCGACCGCGAGCGAGGATATCCTTGGTGTGGCGGTGCTGAACAAAAAAGTACTGATTAGAGAAAGACACATCAACCGGATAATCAGATGTCAACTTGCTGACAGATAATTAGTTCTTGGTTAATGACGGAACAACCAGAACATCCAAAAGATTAATAGAATCAGAAATAGAAGAACGACCAATATGAGAAATAGGTAGAGCAGCACCATTACCAACTACCACTTGATCCGACCCGGAATAGGGCTGAGAGAAATCCAGAAGAGATGTATCTGGAGTCATGTGTGCTGAGGCACCGGTATCCATAAACCAGTCTGAAGAGGATGCCGGAGAAACAGAACAGTTCGCTTGGAATGCTTCAGCGAGATTGGCAGTGGATGGAGAATGGCGAGCATACCGTTCAGGACAGAACGTCGCATAATGGCCATCGCGACGACATATCTGATAGCGCGGAGGTCGCTTGTTTGAACCGTGACCACGCCCTTTGCCCGGAAAGCTGTTGTTCGAAGGTAGTTTTGAACTACCTCCGGATTTCTGCTGATCGCCTTTGAATCCCTTGTCATCGGAGTTGGATGAGCGTTGCTTCCCATAAAACGCAACCTGAGAACCAGAAGAAGAAGAATCCAAAGAATCCTGAAATAGTGAAAATTTTTCGGCCTTGTTAACAAGATCACGAAACGAGGGCAATTGAGTAAGAGCCATCTGAGTGGTGGAAAAAGCGGAAAAGGCTGGGCCTAAGCTGCGAAGAAACCAGTGCGCTTTATCTGTATCGTCCACCGGACGTCCGATGGCAGCCAGCTGATCACATAGAGACTTAAATTCGCGAGCAAAGTCAGAAACAGAGCGACTGCCACGCTTGAGAAGTTGAAGTTCATCCTTGAGGCAAAGTTCACGAGTTTTGGACTTGTTGCTGAAAGCAGTGTCTAGAGCAACCCAAATATCACGTGCCGTATTGCAACCGAGAACTTTGGCCATGGCTTCTTCGGAGAGTGTGGACAGAAGTAGACTCAGTAAACGTTGATCTTGTTGGCGCCACTTTGTATAAGCCGCATTATGGACGAGCGCGCCGCCGGATGAAGGAAGAGTCGGCGGCGGTGGTGTAGAAGAACCATCAACAAACTTGAGCAAATCTTGACATGTAAGCAGCGGAAGTAACTGAGATTTCCATAGCAAAAAATTCGCCGACATCAACTTGATTGTCACCATATGAACGAGGGTGGCGAGCGGGAGACGATCCGGATCTGCCGCCATAGGGAATTATACGGCGCAAGAAGCCGGCAGCAGATGTTGTGCATGGCAAGGAAGAGGCGCGGTGAGCGAGGGCCGAAGCGCGGTGAGCAGGAGCCGGAAGGAGAAGGCGTGAGCGAAACGCCGAGGGGGAGGGAAGTTGCGCGCCGCCGCAAGAGAGAAGGAGGCACCGCCGAGGGAGAAGGAGAGAGGGAGGAGAAATATTAGGATCGATTTAGGTTGATACCATGATAGGGTTTTGAATATTTGCCACAAAAATATTATTCATTGATCAAACATATAAATAGAGTACAAGAAAGATATGGAAAAACTAAAAGATATGAAAGATAAATCTAAAACCCTAATTATATCTAAATAAGATGCATGAAGATATCATGCATATGTATATCTCAATAGTGCCCATTTCGAAATTTCCTGCCGTTCCCTCCTTGAGAAGAAGTTATCCTGCCAACAGACTTCGCCAAGAATAGCTTGGATTGTGGCCTAAATGAGCATTGAGAAAAGAACATCCTGGGAAATATCTGGCTTTCCAGCTTTGGGTGAGAAGGGAGTAAGGGTTCTCCAGAAGTCTCCACCCTTGTTCTGCCAGGAAGGCTTTGTTTAAGCAATCTAACTCTCGAAAACCAAGACCCCCGGTCTTCTTGGCTGCACACATCTTGTCCCAAGAACACCAATGAATTTTCTTTTCATTGTCTTTTTGCCCCAACCAGAAACTAGCAATGATTTGATCAATTCTTTGGAGAACAGAAACGGGGAGAAGGCAGCAACTCATGATGTAGGAAGGAATTGCTTGCGCAACGGCCTTGGTGAGGACCAGCTTCCCTGTTTGCGAAAGAGATCGACTTTTCCAATTTTTCAACTTTTTGCTAACTCGATCCACAATAAATCCAAAAAGATCCTTTTTCTTGCGGCCGAAAGAAACTGAAAGTCCCAGATAAGTACAATGCTTTTCGACAACAGGTACTCCACAAGCAACTCCCAATGAGATTGATCTTTCTCTCGATACACATCGACTGAAGGCTAATGCTGATTTATCGAAATTGACCCTTTGGCTTGATGCACAGGCATATTGATCAATGATGCTTTTAATTGTGAGGAGTTCTCTCTCGTTCGCTTTCCAAAAATAATGTTGTCATCGGCAAAGAAGAGATAAGAGATTGAGGGAGCATTCCGACACACTTTTGCTCCTTGAATAAGACCATTAAACTCTGCTCTCTAAATAAGGGCTGAAAAAGCCTCAGCACAAAAGAGGAAAAGAAACGGAGAGAGTGGATCTCCTTGTCGCAATTCGTGTGATGGCACGAAACGTGCAGAGGGAACCCCATTAATAATGATTGAATAAGACATCGTTGAGACGCATCGCATGATAGTATCCACAAATGATCTGCAAAATCCCATTTGAAGCATAACTTTCTCCAGAAATGTCCACTCAACCCGATCATAAGCTTTTGACATATTAAGTTTGAGGGCGAAGTTAGGTTTGCGCTGAGACTTACAAGAGTTCATTGTGTGGAATAGCTCGGCAGCCAACAGAGCGTTATCCATAATCAAGCGACCGGGGACGAAAGCAGATTGGGCATGGTTAATGATGTTTAGGAGGATTGGCTTGAGGCGATTGGCAATGCATTTGGTGATAAGTTTGGCAACCACGTTGCACAAGCTGATTGGGCGGAATTCTTGGGGAGTAGCAGGGGAGTTATTTTTCGGGATGAGGACAATGTTGGTTTGGTTAATAGCTTTGGGGGAGTGGCCATTGTTGAGGATATCAAGGATCATGGGAACAAGATCAATTTTTAAAGTAGGCCAAAATATATTAACAAAAAGAGCGGGGATACCATCCGGTCCTGGAGCCTTGATTGGATGCATCTGTTGGAGGGCTTCGACAATGTCAGCTTCACTAAATTCAGCCCTCATATCATTGTTCATCTCAGTTGAGATTCTAGGTTGGATCTCCTCCAAAATATGATCAGTATGAGCAGCATCTTCGGCTTTAAAAATAGTGCTGAAGTAGTCATAAAAAATTCGAGCAATAGAAGAATCATTCTCTACCCACTGACCATTTGAGTTTTTGATGTGATAGATCTTGTTCCGATTGCGCCTTCTTGTTGTTGTTCGATGGAAAAAATTTGTATTTTTGACTCCATCTTTGAGCCAATTGGTGCGAGATCGTTGGAGCCACGTGATTTCCTCCTTTTGCTCCAGATCTGCAAGAATGGCTTCAGCTTGCTCGGTTTTGCCCAAATTATCGCTTGTGGGGTTAGCTTCCTGAAGTTCGGAAAGAGTTTACCTTGTTTGGATGATCTGGGTCAAGATGTGGCCGAAGTGGTTCTTCTCCCAGCCCATAAGTGCTTTCCCAGTTTGGGTGAATTTGGCATTGATGGATTCTGCAGATGGAGTAGGTCGATAGGAAAGTCAAACTTCCTCCACCACTTCGCGACAAGTATCATCGTGGAGCCACATTGTTTCAAAACAAAATGATTTTTGGTGTCTTCTTTTCAAGCCAATCTTAGGCTTCCATGAGATGAAGATAGGATAATGATCAGACTGAAAGCGAAGAAGGTGCTCGACCTTGTAGTCAGGAAATTGCAGACACCAATTTGTGTTGCTAAGACATCTGTCAAGTCTTTCTTGGATGTTATATCCTCCCTCCTGTTTGTTGGTCCAAGTGAAGTTGGGGCCAGTGAACCCAAGATCCTTCAAATAACAGAAATCAATGGATGTCTGGAAAGCAGCCATCTTGGAGAAATCCCGAGGAACACCCCCTTTTTTCTCATGAGTATAAAGAATCTCATTAAAATCCCCCACACACAACCAAGCAAGCCTTTGGTCGTTGTAGAGATCCTTAAGCATTTGCCAAGAGAGGTGTTTGTCTTGCTCTGCTGACCATCCATAAATTCCTGTAAATCGCCAATTTGAACGTCCTGTAGGATCGAGAACAATAGCATCAATGTGGTGCGCAGAGAAAGAGGAGATTTGAACTTGTAGGGAATTATTCCAAAGGAGACAAAGGCCCCCTCTACGGCCTCCGTGTGATTTGTCACAGTCCACCACATGGATGCAATCAAAGTCAAGCTTGTTGTGAATGGATTGAAATTCTGAATTGAAGAGTTTCGTCTCCACGAGGAAGACACGATCGGGCTTCTTATGAATAATGATCCTATCGATTGGTTCCCAAGTCCTCGACAGTTCCAACTTAATCCACTCGTTGGGTTCAGCGGGGTTGCGTAAGGGCAGCCTCCGCCGTTGGTTCATCTGTGATATTGATAGAGAGGAATTTAAGGCGCTTTGTATCAACCTTTTCAGAAGGGGAAGGGGGTCTCTTCGACCTTGCACCAGTGATAGCTTTGGGAGAGGAGATTGTTGAAGTTTTTCTGGCAAGTTTCTTCCAAGATTTCTTTTCAGGGGAAGGTTATCATCAAAAAAGGAGGAACATTTTTTGTCAGGATCAGGTTTTAGCGTATCAGCAATGGTAGGAGGGGAAGGAAAGTTCATGATAAGGTCGATGTCCATGGATTTTTGGCTTTCATTAGGATGTGGAATTAACTTTATTTTGGGGAGGAGAAAGGGATTTGGACGGAGAGTAGACAGGGGTAGGGAGATCTTGTTCAGGGGAATGATGAGTTGAGCAGAGGGGAAGGGTTGGGTACTGGTAGGTGTAAAAGTAGAGGTTTCAGCTGGGGGAGTGGATAGAAGTGAGGATTGGGAGATGTGGCGAATTTCCCCCTTCGATGGACCGGTGCGAGATTTCTTGAGGGGTGAGGCTTTGATAAGAGGACCTTAGGGAAGCTGTGAGGTCTCCTTCATCTTGTGAGCAAGTTGTATCACAATACTTGAAAGTACGACCAAGCAATCCACACTTAAAGCAATAAATGGGTAGAGCTTCGAATTTGATGGGGAGCCATAAAAGTTCCCCCCAATACTGACATGGATCCCACATTTTAAAGGCTTGTTAATGTCGATCTCCACCTTCACACGAATGTATTTGCCAAAAGGGTCAAGGGTGGGGTCAATACAAACCAGCTTTCCAATCTTATTTCCCAAGGATCTAGCAACATTATAGTTCATGCACTTTACCGGAGCATCGTAGAAGCGTGCCCAAAAGTGAGCTCCAGAAATGTCCACCTTGGAGGGTTGTTCCATTTCCTCCAATTGCCTGATCAAGAAGATATTTCCATCAAAATGCCGAGGTTGATTATTTATGACCCATTTCATTTCAGAAATATCCTTGAATCTGAACAAAAATAGAATTCCGGACCATTCGCGAGCATCTATTCCTTTTTTCGATCTCCACGATTTCTTCATCACATACATGATCGCAAAGGGATTAGCAGTCTTATCTGGGAGGAGTTTTCCAACGAGACAGCATGTAGGAGTTGAATTTGGGCTTAGTGATGGTTTCTCAACAATGCTGTCAAGGTTGAGAGTTTCTGTATCATCAGCCATAACGGATAGCAAAGAGACACGAAGGAGGTCGGAAGGGAAGAAAAGACAGGAGGAAGATTAGAGAACAGGGGAAGGGCGACGGACCTCACAAGGAGGGAAAAAACCCTAGCAACTGGGAAATAGACTCTCGCTTGGAGAGAGAAAATGGGCTAGGATAATTTGGTCGACTTTTATCATTAAGTTTGAATTTATGAAACTGATCATTTTTTATTAAACTCGTGTATGTAATTAAATGTATATACTAACCCTATTTTTATTACTTATTCAAATATTTGATAGTTGGTTAAATTTTGTATAACAAATGTTTGAAATTCACATCATATAAAATATACATTTATATTAACATTCTATTAAGCATACTTTAATTAGTTAATTTGGGTATTTAAGATTTATTCTATAATATAATATCTATTATATCAAAGTGTAATATATGATTGATTCTTACAATCGAGATCTAGCTATCAGCAACAGAAGCCGCATTAATCACATATAATAAGCTATATTTAGTCTATCTATGTACTTGCATTAAAAGAAAAAACACATGCCCTCTATTTAAAATTGATTTATATAAACACAAATAATACTAAACATATCATCTAATCAAAAGTTTAAATAATGTTGGAGACACCTCTCGTTATTTAAATAATTTACCTTAATTTAAAATAAGCTACCATGCAAAAGAAATATAATCAGTTTTAGTTCTTTATTTTTTAGTTTTTTGAATATTAGAATATTATTGCTAGATTTTTTCATCATACAAAATATTTTAATCTGACTAGTGAATATCCTTTCCTTAGTTCAGTAAATTTCTTGGAAAAGAAAGAAAGCAGTAGGCATCATTTTTCTTTAGAGTATAATATATATTATACAATGGCAAAAACTTGCGTTAGGCAGGTCTAAATGATTTAGGCGGGTTTTATCCTACCCAAATGGATTGACCCATCCCAAATAGAGTTTATTAATCCCAATTAGGATATATTATATGAATTTGGGTTTGGGTTAATGGATAAAACCCGCCTAAATCGTTTAGGCCTGCTTAACCCAAGATCTTCCCTTATACAATTAATATTCGATGTGAAATATTTTTACATCATTTATTAAAATAGATTAAAATTCATAATTTGTTAAACATAAATAAAATGCTTTAATAGTAAGTATATAACGACTTTTAATTCATATGATTTTCGTTTTTTACTACTGTAAGTGGAAAGAGAGAGAAAAGAAAGGGGACATGTTTTTTTTTTCGTCTTTTAAAACAAACGAGTATGCCATAAAAGGGAAGAAAAAAAAAAACATTGAAAGATAAAAGGGGCGAAAGAGGGCATCAAGCAAGTTCCAAGGTGTTTCCAATTTCTCCCAGTGTAATATCCTTCTCTCTCTCTCTCTAATTCTATGTAATAGTATAAGAAAGTGGCAGTTGACGCTAGTTCCGACATCCGAAGATTTGGGGCTGCACGGTAGTACTGTGTGTGAATTTTCTTTATGGGCTGCACGCCATGTGTTCGATGATTTGCTTAGTCGAGTACTTTTGTTTTTTCTTGTCGGCATTCATACATCATATAATGGGTTTAGTGACTATTATTTGACTGAGGTTTTGGTGTTTAAATTTGGTTGTTCTTTGTCTGCTCGTACTATATTCTTCTTACGCTAGATCTTTGATCATTTATGTTTCATTTAATTTTAAACATGTAGTTTATGACTGTTGTTTGAGGTTGGCATTGAGTTAGATATTTATTGTTGCAGGTTTGTTGATTGAAAGTAGTATTATAGTTGTCAACGACTATGGTTTTCGGCACGGTGAATCAGCCAGCTATGTTTTTCGCCGTAAACATCAGTTCTGCTCGACATTCTTGTTCGCCTTTGTTTCACACGAGAGCCAAGTTATCCACTTTTTATACAAGTTCTATTCCATATCCGAGTTTTCTTTCACAATTTCCAAATCACAATGGCAAACGCCTTTCATGCTATGCTGCAATGGAGAAATCTGATGCAAATCCTGGTAGTAGTCCTAAAGTGGAACAGAAAGGTAGAACCCGGCGGCGGACATCTAAAAAGCCTGAAAATGAATGTGAAAAACCGGAGGGGTCATTTCCTGGCATAATCCCGAAAAAGCCGAGGCGTGGTCGCAGGAGTGAAGCAGCAGCTGTCGAGGATTATGTACGTAATTCACTCGAACGGACGCTAGAGTCAGTTCGGAAGCAGAATCCAGAAATTCTGAACATGCAAAACTTCATGAAAGAAAAAACTGCTTCCGATGATGACACTTCAGACGATGAAGATGATGGTGATGTAGATGAAGATAGTGCTTCAGGAGGGGCAAAGAAGATGGTGATTGAGGAGGAGGATCCAGATTGGCCTTTGGATACGGACGTAGGATGGGGAATCAGAGCCTCCGAGTATTTTGATCAACACCCAATTAAGAATGTGGTAGGTGAAGATGGTGCAGAGATTGACTGGGAGGGAGAGATTGACAATGGATTGGTGAAAGAGATCAACTGCCTTGAGTGGGAGAGCTTTGCTTTCCATCCTAGCCCTCTGATAGTCCTTGTTTTCGAGAGATACAAGAGGCAAGAGGCAATACTTTTATGTTTTCTTTAAATTTGAAAGGCTTGTTTAACTTGGCATTACTTAATTATTTCAGGGCAAGTGATAACTGGAGGGCCTTGAAAGAGTTGGAGAAGGCAGCAGAGGTATATTGGAAAGCAAAAGATCGATTACCTCCTCGAGTTAGTGAAATTCCTTGCAAACCCCATTCAATTTCTTTATCGTTTCGTTTACATTTGTAACCTCAATTTGCATGTTCAGACTGTGAAGGTAGATATAATTATTGAAAAGGATTTAGCATATGCACTTAAGGTTAAAGAAGGCCCGCAAATACTGTTCTTACGCGGAAACAAGATACTCTACAGAGAGAAAGGTCAGCCATATTATTGATTCATCGAGAATCCATCCAAATTTTCCCATAAAGGGTTCACTTTGCCATGATTTTTATTTGCAGACGCTAGATCAGCAGATGAGCTGGTTCAAATGATTGCTCACTTTTACTATAATGCGAAAAAGCCTTCATTCATCAATGATGCAGCTCTCTTTTCACCACATTAGTTGAGGTAGCTTTTGCTCTCTTTTCACCATAATTTGTGTCTGTTTTTTACTACCCCTTCACCTGTTTTAATTCTGTATCAGCAGCAATGAAGGATCAGTGTGGGTGAAATAGTAAAAATGGCTGAAGCAGGAAGAGGGAGCTTCATCCCAAAGAAGCAAATTGAAACAGCAACTCAGGTGGGGATCTTGCATGCTCCAATGTGTCTATACTCTCTCTCTCTATATACATACATACATACATATATATGTTGAAACCCTAGAGAGTTTGTGGCACAATCAAGTTAATTAAGTTCTAACTATTACAGCATGCTATGTATATTAATGGTATCATAAATGCATGCATGGGTAGGGTAGAGGGGCGGGGGGTCCATTGGGCCGAAGTATAATCATCGGGTTGGGCTGTATTTGAGAGTGCATGCTGTTTTCTCTGACATTTTTTGTTCCAAAATTTATTTCCAAAATAAGTTAGGTATCAATGAGAAGTGAGACACTCATCAAATTATACGGCTATCAGTTTATAAGATTTTTAATTTTTCAAATGAAATAACCACTATATATGCACACGAGTGACACATGTTATTGAACTCCTTAATTATATCCAATTTTGAAGCGCAAATAATATTTTATTTATGACAAATTAATTATAAATTTGAGTTTGGGAGTTCGGAAATCTCAAATCCCTCACCGTTTTAAAAGGCAAGTATTTTATTTATTTCATGAAATTATTTTTCAACTGATTCTTCTTTTTTCATTTACTTTACAAATGAAAAATGGGCAGCATCTCCTTTGTAAATATGACAACAAAATATTACTAATATTCAATCAAGAAGATGTTAGTTGGCCAGCACCACATGTACAAAAACCTAATAAAATATGATAAATGTTAATTGAAAAATCATTACTTAACTCATATACGACTATTAAGAAGAAAACCTATCATTAAGATGCATCATATATTCATATTGTTATGATTTCAAGGTTGAAATCAAGAATTCTAAGAACAATCTTGTTTCAGGACTTTGATCGAACAGGTTGAGAGCAACAGAGAATGAACTTCTATTTTAGAGATTCAAGAAGAAAGAAAACCAAATCAACACCAAATTCTAGCAATTGTATATGTGTGTGTATATGAGAAAGCAATGAGGAAGACTCTGTAATTTTATGAATGGGAACTTTTATTGAAAATGAGGAAGAAGTACACTGCGTAGCCTCTCTTTTTTCTCTCTCTGCTATCAAGTCTATTTTGACTTATATGGATATGTCCAACCTTTTTTCCCTCTCTAATATCTAATAGCTACACAATTTTTATAGTTTCACAGTTACCAACCAAATAACCAATCTAAAACAAATCTCCCATTTTGACCGTTGAAACAAAACAGATACAAACAATTCAATGTCTTGTTTAATAGGTGCAACACCATGCAGTCATTCTCTACAATCTCCACCTTGGCTGCAATGTGTTGTGCATACTTCGATTTCCAACCTCTCCACCATCAATTACTTCATAGTTGAAATATCATCTTTAAGTAGCTTAGCCACAGTAGCACGTGTAGGATCCTGAGTTGGAGGGTCTCCAGGTTTCCAATTAAGTGGTGGCACCCAATAAGGGTCAGTCACCCCAGCATATCTCCAGACATTAAGAAGAGTACTTCCCATCCAATACTTCAAGAGATGATCAAGCAACCCCTTATCACCTATCTTCTTTCTTTTTCCTGCTGTCAACTGAGGCTTCAATATTGGTGTTTCAACTTTTGCTTTCTTCATTTTCTGAACACTCAAATTTCTGAAAGAGCACCTCTTTCCTTTTGAGCTGACATTACTTTCACCTTTAATCTCTTCATCTTCTTGGTCGTCTAGCCCTTTTTGAGTTTTTGTCAAAGGCTCCACCTTCATTCTTGTATTCACAACTCCTCCAGGTTGAACCATCGGTGAAGATGTGTACAAAGGCCTCACATTAGAATCAGCCCCCATTTTCTCTGCTTCATTGTCTACTACGACAACTAAGTTAACCTGGGAATTTCTTGAGTTGTTTTTCATATTTGATGCAACATCAACAAGAATCTTCTCTTCCCCATAGTCACTATCAGAAACACTAATTGGCTCTAACTTTCTAGCATCCTTCACAGTTTCAGCAACAAGGTGATACAAGACATTTATTCTAACTCCTTTCAAGACAACATTTGATCCTTTTGTGACAAACAATATGCCCCCACTTGAAGTAAAACCATAACCTTTGGTCTCTAACATGCCAATAGAGATAAGACTTCTATTTAATTTGGGAACATACCTCACTTCAGATAGTATCTTGATGGAACCATCATGTACTCTAAGCTTCACAGCCCCGATTCCTTCCACGCTGCAGGCTTGATCATTTGGCAACAACACTGAGCCTTGCTTTTCTTGAACAAGGTTGATGAACGATTTTTTGTTGGAGCACACATGAAAACTGCATCCCGAATACAAGATCCATGCATCCTTCATTTTATTTTCCATCACATTTAGTACCTCTGCTTCTCCAAAAGACTCAATACAATCAGCTATATCTTGTACAGCTTGTTTTGGATCTCTCACAAGTTGCCTTCCTTTTAAGAACCAACAATCCTTCATCAGATGCCCAACCTTTTTACAATTGAGACATCTTTTTGTTTTCTTGGAATCGACCTCCTCCATATTAGAAGTCCCAAAATTCCTGTCAACTTGAGTCATCTTCTTAAAATTCCCAGCAGCATTCTTGAACTTCTTTACATTCAGGGCCTCTGCAGATGATTCTTGCTTTTCATCTTTGAGTTTCTGTAACTCTTTGGCTTTGAGGGCTGCCTGCACTTCTTCCAAGGAAATTGAACCCTCTCTTCCGAACAACATCGCATCCTTTAGATGCTCCATCGATCTTGGCAACGCGTTCAAAAGAATGATGGCTTTGTCTTCATCCTCAAGCTTCACGTCTATATTTTCCAAGTCATCGATAGATTTGTTGAATTCTTCCAACTGCTCGCTTACCCCATTTTCTTCAGTGAGCTTGTACGAATAAAGTCGTTGCTTCATATACAAGCGATTCGCTAAAGATTTCTTCAGATAAAGTTGTTCTAACTTCTTCCAAACATCAGCTGCAGACTTTTCTTTCGAGACCTCTCTCAAAACCTTATCTCCAAGGCATAGGATTATGGCACTGTGTGCCTTCTGCAAGATGTCCTCCTTCTGGGTATCAGAGTGTCTTGAAGGAAAATCTTTTCCATCCTTCAAGGCGTCGGCTATTCCCTGCTGGGTAAGGAGTGCTTTCATCTTGATCCGCCACAAGCCGAAGTCATTCTTGCCCGTGAATTTCTCCACATCGAATCTTGCCGAAGCCATGGTTGTAGGTTTGTTCCTTTCTATCTTCCCGACGAGACGGCGCCACTTGTTATGATTTCAAGGTTGAAATCAAGAATTCTAAGAACAATCTTGTTTCAGGACTTTGATCGAACAGGTTGAGAGCAACAGAGAATGAACTTCTATTTTAGAGATTCAAGAAGAAAGAAAACCAAATCAACACCAAATTCTAGCAATTGTATATGTGTGTGTATATGAGAAAGCAATGAGGAAGACTCTGTAATTTTATGAATGGGAACTTTTATTGAAAATGAGGAAGAAGTACACTGCGTAGCCTCTCTTTTTTCTCTCTTTGCTATCAAGTCTATTTTGACTTATATGGATATGTCCAACCTATTTTTCCTCTCTAATATCTAATAGCTACACAATTTTTGTAGTTTCACAGTTACCAACCAAATAACCAATCTAAAACAAATCTCCCCTTTTGACCGTTGAAATAAAACAGATACAAACAATTCAATGTCTTGTTTAATAGGTGCAACACCATGCAGTCATTCTCTACACATATCTGCTACTTACTTTTAAGAAATCAACATAAGATTTTAAAATTTCTAATAATTATGCGACTTTTGTCCCAATCCCGTGATTTTGGTACTTGAAAATTTATTTAAAATCTTAACAGACAGCATTTAGAATTTAAAAATGTCGGTGGACTTAAAACTTGCCTCCATACATAATTGTGATATCTGGATGTTTAGTATCAATTGTTACACACTGAATCTATAGAATGTGATATTAAAATGTGATTTCTCGTGTAATAATAATTATAATAACTTTAATTTTGTGAGTTGGACGAGGAAAATGAGGATGGAAATAGATCACTTATTCAAATATATATTGAGAATTTTTTTAAAGATAAAAATTAAGTTTATATTGAGCTATTTTTAGTCTATTATACTAGACTGATTTGTGATAGGTGAGTTAATTCTTAATTAATGATTAATTAAATTAAATGAGTTTGCATTTTCTTTTTCTTCCAACTTTCATAAAGCCAAAATGTACTTCTTAAGTAGCCATACCCATATTTAAATTTAACTAACGGAAGGGGCAAAAAAGCATCAGTATAATTGGAAAAAAACATATACTCCTATTAATTAATCAACAAATAAAAAAGGTCAAAGTTGAAAGTTCGTATAACAAAAAATCAGCGTATTTGGGTGGATTCTCCTATCTCCGGCGAAGGTTTGTTTCTCGGCCCTCCGCCTCTGCTGGCGCTTTTCTTGCTCTCCGGTAGGGTTCCGTCGCATGACTTAAATTTTTTTTTACTCTAATTCTGTGTATTTCAGTTCGATCTAAACGGAAGGGGATAAATAACTTATAATGCTCCGGAAATTGGCTGGTCGCTCTCTCTCCTTTGCCGGAAAATGGCAGCAGCAACAGCTCCGTCGCCTCAACTTTCACGAGTACCAGGTACCAGCGCCGAAACTTACTTAATATGTTAAGCGATCCGCTTCGTGTAGTTTCAGTCCTCGAATTGATGTTATACTCAAATTTATAATTAGAATTCCGCTATTGCAGTAATCTTTTCTTTTAGGTTTCAGGGACGCTATAATTGGCTTATTGAGGACGTAGTTAGTGTTGGAGTATGTGAATGCCCTATTGCAGGAAAAAAAAAAAACAAATATTTAAACAATTAGGAGATTTTAAAATGTGAACATATAAGTTACGCGTCTATAAGTATAACGTGAATGTACTTGTGCCAGGGAGCTGAGCTGATGAGTAAACATGGAATCAATGTCCCAAAAGGAGTGGCTGTTGGTTCAGTTGATGAAGTAAGGAAGGCACTGCGTGAAGTTTTTCCCAACCAGAGTCAGGTAGTCCCATGGAATAATTCTCTGGTCTTTGATCCTTTGGGGGTGTGCAAGAATGATTTATTCGTAGAGGTATATATTGTTTTTGTAGGTAGTTGTGAAGTCTCAAATCCTTGCTGGTGGACGAGGACTCGGAACATTTAAAAATGGTTTTCAGGGGGGAGTTAAAATAGTAGAGGCTGACAAGGCTGAGGAAGTAGCTGGTACTATATACAACCATTTTACCTTTTGGATGGAAATCATATAAGCTATGTATAGATTTTGATGAGTTTTGTTTATTTTGCATAATTGAGCTTATTCTAAGTCACTCCTTCTGCAATGCTTAAAACTTGATTATGACATTATGTTATTGTGCATCTTCAGTTGATAAGTATTAACTGAAAATCATGCCTAAACCATTTATGTTTAAAGGGGGTTTGGTGACTGCATGACAAATCTGAGAAGGTTTGTTGTATATGTCATGCCATTTCCCCCACTTCTTTCTTTTCTCTTCCGCAATAAACTGTGTTAAGATCATACATGATGTTAACAATAGGGGCACCATGATGTCCCTTATTTCAACGTAACTGCAAAGTTTAATCTTTTTAGCATCCTTCAAAAGGAATTTGTGAGGTAAATTTTTTTTTTTAGTAAAACATGAGTTCGGGAAATTATTTGCTCTTACTTGCGCACTGTATCCTTCTAAAAAGAACTACAGCACGCTATATTTATGCTATTTCAGGTAAAATGCTTGGGCAGATACTTGTCACTAAGCAAACTGGACCTCAAGGAAAACTCGTCAGCAAGGTTTGACACCAATTATGCACTTCCATTGTGAAGCATAAAATATGTGATTTTGCTAGTATGGATGAAATTCATAACTCTTCTTTCATTTGCATTTATTCTTATTGAGATCTAGTTCTGAATCTGAATTCCAGTTTTCTAATATTTTCATTGTTTTAAGTATAAAATTCTACTTATTTTTTTATTGTTAAGGATTATTGTTATTCATTTCCTAATTTAGTGGTATTTCATATTATCTGGTCAGAATTAATTGTTAGAAAACATCTGACAATTTAATGATGATTTAACTGGACCTCTTTCATTAGCTTTCCTTCAAATACTTTCTTATATTGAAAATACTGTGCATAGAATCAGGTAATACTTTTACCTTTCCTTACTGAGGAAACCATTTCTGTTCAATCCTTTGGAGCAAGTAAGTATGGCCTTGTAAAAAGCATGATTTATTTTCCCCGTCTTTTCGGCAGGTGTATTTGGCTGAGAAGTTGTCCCTGGTCAATGAGATGTACTTTGCCATTACTCTTGATCGCAAAACTGCTGGTCCAGTAAGTTCATAGGCTTCTTCTCAGTATTTTATTAATTGCCGACTGCAATCAAAGTTTCATTTGTTTTGATAAGTTCTTCAATTTGTTTGCCTTTTCTTATTGCTTTAGTTATTCAGTATGGGTGGTGGTCTTAGATAATATTTTAGAAATGAGTGGTGCAGTTACTGTGTCAAGGAGGAAGAAATCATGGGTCTTACTAGTCTGGACAATTAGATGATATTTTTGCCTTTGTCACGTATTAAGCTGGCGATTATGTCTGAATTATTTTATTTTTTGTAAGTTTTCTGTAGCAATTCCATGTATTATCTTTGTGAATTTGTGGAAGTTCCAAAATTGCATACTTAAGAGACGAAGCATTTATGGCCAGTCTATTGTGTGGCATTATATGATGTCTGTGTAGTAGACATTTCCGATCCCAGTTTTGCACTCACTAGAGCTAGTGATGGCCCCAGGCCGGAACCGCCGGTTCCGGTTCCGAACTGGAACCGGCGGTTCGAAATTTTTTTTTTAATTATTTTTTTAGTGACACGTGGCGCTCTCTGATTCGTCGATTTTCGAATTTTTAAAAATATTTTCAACGGTTCGGAACCGGAACCGACGGTTCCGGTTCGGGCAAAACTTGAACCTGAACCGGCCCGTCTGTAGCCGGTTACGGTTCCGGTTCCGAACCGTGGAACCGGCGGGCCGGTTCCGGGCCGGTTCAGCCGGTTCCGGTTCGGTTTGGCCATCACTAACTAGAGCTCCTAGCTTCCATTCACGGTTGTCGGTATAATTGTACACAACTTCATATAATGTTGGAAGAATGTAAGGAATGGATCTCCTTCAGAATTGTACTTTGAAGAAGCCATAATCCTCTCCAAATGGATTCATTAATGAAGGCTCGTATTATAGCTTAAATGCTAAACATATAATTTTGCATCACAATATGTGCTCCAATATTGACGCAAACTATTGGCTGAATGCCTGGTGGTTGACGATTAGTTTTCTTATACAGCCATTTGCACTCAGATATGTGATGTAAGCTTAAGAAAGTATATTTAAATGATAAAGATGTGTTGTTATTGTATGCCTTGTGCATTTCTCCCAGTTTAATTACTTGTGAAATTGCATAAATTATCTACGTGCTGATGCATTCATATCTATATCTTGCAGCTTATTATTGCCTGTAAAAAGGGAGGGACAAGTATTGAAGATCTTGCAGAACAACATCCAGAACTGATTATAAAGGTTGGCCTCTTGTGGACTTGCAGTTTTTGGATGTGATTTCTCCTGCTAATTGATATTTTGGGTCTTTTCTGGGTTAGGTGGCTATTGATGTTTTCACAGGAATTACTGATGAAGATGCTGCCAAGGTAGTGGATGGTTTGTCCCCCAAGGTGGCTGATAGAAATGCTTCAATTGAACAAGTGAAGAAGTTGTATGAACTTTTTTGCAAATACGACTGCACCTTATTGGAGGTGAATTTGCTTTCTCTCAGAATATTTTTCTTTAATTGTTTCAGAAAATGCTTGTGCTAGCTCCACAAAAATGACATTTTACCAACATTATGATAATAGGTCAATCCCATTGCTGAGACTGCTGATGGCCAGTTAGTAGCTGCTGATGCAAAACTTAATTTTGATGATAATGCTGCTTTCCGTCAGAAAGAGATATTTTCTCTCCGAGACCCGACTCAAGAAGATCCTCGTGAGGTACTCCATTTCCATTGTCTCTTTCAAAGAAGCTGATAAAATCTCTTTGGTGGTCTTCATTAGTTATGTGGCATCATTTATAAATTTTCAGGTCGCTGCAGCAAAAGCTGACTTGAATTACATTGGTTTGGATGGAGAAATTGGTTGCATGGTGAATGGTGCTGGTTTGGCCATGGCCACTATGGATATTATAAAGTTACATGGAGGAACACCTGCTAATTTTCTTGATGTTGGGGGAAATGCTTCTGAAGAGCAGGTTCTTATATTTCTAGATGCTGTGAATTTTCTACTTTAGTAATCTCAATACAGGTTGAGTTCTGAAAACTTATATTTGGGTCTTCTAATATTGAGATTATAGTTTGAAACTTTGAAGGAGAATGCAATACTTGATCGATATCTTTCTATCCAGGGATTAGGTCATGTTTTTCACCACTTCCGTTAAATTTATTGAACAGGTTGTGGAAGCTTTTAAAATTTTGACTTCAGATGAGAAAGTGAAGGCTATTCTTGTGAACATTTTTGGAGGAATCATGAAGTGTGATGTAATAGCCAGTGGAATTGTGAATGCTGCGAAACAGGTAAAATATATGGAAAAGGGTTTTTTTTTTATGTGTTGAATGGCTTTTTAATATTAGGACTGTAAATCTGAGTTAAAAACTGGATTACTTTTTCCTAGTCCTACAACAGTGAAATCTGAAAACCTTTCCTTCTGAAAATTATCATCTGCTTGCTAAAAGTCTGCACTAAGGATTCAACTCATTTTCTACATTTGATCTTCTGAAAATCCCCGGAAAGAGTTACTAGATGGTTGTTTGTTTCAATTTGAGCATGTGCAGTTCTTACGACATTTTTGTGTTGTGTTGTAGGTTCAACTGAAAGTACCTGTTGTGGTTCGTCTTGAAGGCACAAATGTTGATCAAGGAAAGAGAATTTTGAAGGTGAATTGGAAATAACTTCTCTCTCATTGGGAACTTAATAGGTTAAAGAATGCAGTACAAGTAATGGATCCTTGCTGAAAACGTTTATATAATCGTTTACAGGAAAGTGGGATGGCCTTGATCACTGCAGAGGATTTGGATGATGCGGCTGAGAAAGCAGTGAAAGCCTCCGCGAGCTGACCACATTCTCTTTTTTTTGAGCAAAATCTTATGCATAGCGATTCATTACCGTTACATTCACAGCAGAGACTAACTGGCCTTTGGTTGAATCCCTGCAGAGATGAGTTTTTGTAGTGGTGCAGAGCACAGACATTGTTTTACTTATATTCCCCTCTCAATAATGCAACCATGGCTATCTATGGCTGATGAATTAATTGGAAGTCTGCCTAACCTCTGTAATTCTTCGTCGATGGAAGGCATAAATCAGTTTAACAAGATATATGGAAACCAGTGGGAAATTCACACCGAGGCCTAGCTGTAGCCAATTATAATCTTCCATTTTTTTGTCAAACTCATATGTATGTGCTGTTCTGTTGTCGTCTCGAGTACTTGGCCATCCCATTCCCACCCACCCGCGCCAACAATTTGCTGTCTAATGTCCGAAAATTTAATACTTATTTCAAGCTCAAAACTGTTTTTATGTCTGTGTTTTTATATTTTAAAACGATATCTTATCATTCTTCACGATAAACTATAGTCTTGGATGGAATCGTTAAGATTCTCATTATGTTAGATTTATCAATTTATGAAGATTAATTTCGAATTTATCAAGTTACTATTGACTTATTACTTATTATAGCATCTCCAAGTAAGGGTGGCAATTTCTGACACCATACGATAACTTGACACAAATCAGTACGATAATAATGGGTTAGTGTTGAGATTTAATGGATTCGTGTCGATCCAATAAGAATGCGAAATTTTCATATCGTGTTCATTTACCCATTAAAAAATTAATAAATAATAATAATAATATTATTATTAGATTTCCACCCGCGCGATACGCAAATTAAATATATATTTTAATATATAATTTAAGATATAATTGACAAAATTATATATCTTAGCTTATTTTAGAAATTTATTGTACATATATTTAAATTTTATTCAACT
>JAPKLW010002597.1:58693-75979 GCA_026898455.1 Plectranthus barbatus
ACACCTATTATTATTTGAGTGAAATACAGGATTATATTTCCTGACATGGTATCAGCCTAACCATTGGCTAAACCCTAATTCCTCCACAACCCTAGCCGTCGCCTCTCTTCTCACCATGGCCGCCGTCGATCATGGTGATCTTCCGACGCTTCCCCTCTCCACCATAATTCACATGGTGAACATCAAACTTACCTCTGCCAATTACCTTCTTTGGCATGCTCAAATCGAACCGCTTCTCATTACACAAAACTTCATGCAGTTTGTGGATGGTTCGAACCCGGCGCCCCCGCGTTTCCTCGCCGCCGCCGCCGCCGCTGTTGCTACTCCGAATCCGGCTTTCTCGACTTGGTATTCTCGTGATCAGTTAATCAAACTGTTCCTTGTTTCTACGCTGACTGAAGAATCTATGGCTGTCATTATTGGATGCTCAACGTCTTCCGATGTATGGACTGCTCTCTCCCGTTCTTACAGCCACTGCTCAAAGGCTCGTGAACTAAGTTTGAAGGACGACCTGCTATCTATCAAGCAAGATGATCTGACTGTTGCTGATTATGGCTGTCGCTTTAAAAGCTTAAGCGATCAACTCTCGGCCATTGGACGCTCCATCGACGAGTCCGACAGGTCTCACTGGTTCCTTCGCGGATTGAACCCTTCTTTTTCTACGTTTACGGCCGCTCAGATGGCTCAGGAGTCCCTTCCGACGTTCGACGTGCTTCTTGCGCGCGCCATCAGCCACGAACTATTCATTTGTGGCGCCTCGCCTTCGCCATCACCGCTAGTTGCCGCCTTCCATGCATCTACAAACCCTAACCCTAATCGGGCGAACTCTAACCCTAACCCTAATCAGAATCGTGGTCGATTCTCCGGCGGAAAGAAGAAGAAGCGTGTGCCCTGGTGTTCTTTCTGCCGACAGACTGATCATGACGCCTTCGACTGCCCGAAGCATTTTGATCGCTCTTACGTCCGTACCATGCGCCCACCGCCGTCGGCTAATCTAGCCGAGGTTTTCTCGGCCCAATGTTCAGTTTCCTCTCCTCCGGTCTCGGATTGGTACTTGGACACAGGTGCTTCAGCTCATATCTCTGCAGACTCTGCATCTCTGGAGGACGTTACTGCCTACACCGGATCCGATCACGTCGCCGTTGGTAACGGTGCTCGCCTTCGTATCACTCACACTGGCTCTCTATTTGTTTCTGATTGCCTTTCACTTCAGCATGTTCTTGTGGTTCCTGCTATGACTAAGAATCTTATTTCTGTTAGTCGTCTCACACATGATTATCTGGTTAATGTGCTATTTACTGATTCGCAGCTGCAGATCCGAAATCGCGAAACTGGACAGATTGTCGCCACAGGCGTGCGTAAGCATGGGCTGTATCGCCTTCATCAACCTACGGCTGCCCTAATTGCTTCTCCTTCGTCGTCTCTTCCTACCGCCCCTTTCCAGACATTGCACAACCGCCTAGGTCACTCCTCTGTAAAAGTTCTCAATCTGCTTTCCAAGCTTAGTCTCCTTTCTTTTTCTTCTTCAGTTCTGCAACAGAGTTTATGTAATTCATGTCAGTTAGCCAAAAACTCACATTTATCTTTTTCGTTATCTGATAAACGGGCCTCACATGTTCTCGATTTGATTCATTGTGATCTTTGGGGCCCCTCTCCAGTTAATTCAAAATCAAATTTTTGTTATTATGCTGTGTTTATAGACGATTTTTCCCGGTTTACCTGGCTATATCCACTGCATGCGAAATCTGATTTTTTCGACATTTTTCAAACCTTCCATGTCTTCGTAGAAACTCAATTTTCACGAAAAATTAAGAAGTTTCAAAGTGATGGGGGTACTGAGTTTACAAATTCCCGTTTAAAAGCTCATTTTGCCAAATCTGGAATCCAACACCTTATATCTTGTCCATACACACCCTCCCAAAACGGCCGAGCGGAACGTAAACATCGTCACATTACATAAATGGGACTTTCTTTACTCTTTCACTCTTCCACCCCTCTCTCTTTTTGGGTAGAAGCTTTTATCACCGCTGTCCACATCATTAACCGTATCCCAAATTCTCTTCTGCAAAACACCTCACCATTCGAACTTCTCTTCCAAACAAAACCCTCCTTCTCCTCGCTCCGTACCTTCGGTTGCCGTGTGTATCCGTGTCTTCGAGACTACACCAAGCATAAACTTGAACCCCGTAGCTTACCCTGTGTCTTCATTGGTTACAGTCCTAACCACAAAGGCTATCGTTGCTTAGATCCTGTCACAAATCGTGTGTACATTACTCGTCACGCGAAGTTTGATGAGTCCTGCTTCCCATTCAGTAATCTTAGCTCTCCTACTCCGGCCTCACGCCTCACGCTCACCGAGTTCCTCGAACCTAACTCTTCTGCCGCACCCCCTCCTTCCCCTTCCCCGCAAAACCCCGAGCCACCATGCACCCTATGTAACTCTAAAATCCCGGCCATCCCTACCCCTCCGGCCGCACCTATCATGCCACCTCCACCGGTTGAAAATGAAATCCCAACCGACCCTCCAAATCCGCCAACCCCGCCAGCTCCTCGGCATCCCATGCAAACGCGCGCCCGTTCCGGAATATTCAAACCCCGATATCCGGTTGACATTAATCTGGTTTCTGTGTTTTCTATTTCTGCAGCTTTGCCGGAACCGCGTGGCATTAAATCTGCCCTCAAGGTTCCCGAATGGACTCAGGCAATGCACGAAGAGCTCGACGCACTCTCCAAAAACCAGACTTGGGTTTTGGTTCCGCGCCCACCTCATGCTAATGTCGTTGGTTCGAAATGGGTTTACCGAACCAAGCTTCTTGCTGACGGCTCAGTAGATCGCTATAAAGCTCGACTCGTCGCGCAAGGGTTTAGTCAAATCCCTGGGTTCGACTTCACTCAAACTTTCAGCCCTGTGGTGAAAGCTTCAACAGTGCGTATTGTTATTGCCATCGCCGTTATGCAGTCTTGGCCTCTTCATCAGCTCGATGTCAAAAATGCATTCCTCAATGGTTTTCTCTCTACTGAGGTATTTATGGAACAGCCTCCGGGATTTATTGACTCTCGCTATCCCACACATGTTTGCTCTTTGAAGAAGGCGATCTATGGGCTTCGCCAAGCACCCTTGGCTTGGTACCAGCGCTTTCAGACGTTTCTTCTGTCTTTGGGTTTTATATGCAGCTCTTCAGATACCTCGTTGTTTGTTCTTCGCACGGCCTCAGACATTGTTTATCTCCTGGTCTATGTTGATGACATCATCATCACCGGAAACAATTCAGTCGCCATTGCCACCCTTATGTCTCGCCTCAACAAAGAATTCCGCACCAAGGATCTTGGCAAACTTGGCTACTTTCTTGGTCTTGAGGCTTTCCACACCTCATCTGGCTTATATCTCACACAGACGAAGTATGCTCTGGATATTCTTCGTCGCGCCAAAATGATAGACGCGAAGCCTGTTGCAACTCCTCTGGCTCCCGGCGTCTCGTTCACTTCTGATGGACCCTCGTTCGAGGATCCTACCCTTTACCGCTCACTCCTTGGCGCTCTACAATATCTGACAGTGACAAGACCGGATCTTGCCTATTCTGTCAACACCATGAGCCAATATCAGAAGAATCCTACCATTGAACATATTCAGGGCCTCAAGCGCATTCTTCGATATGTTAAAGGTACTGTTCGGTTTGGCTTAAATTTCTCTCCCGGCGACTTCAACCTGCGTGGCTACTCTGACGCAGACTGGGCGCGGTGCACGGACACACGTCGCTCGACATATGGTTTTTCTATATTCTTGGGTCCGAACTTAGTTTCTTGGAGTGCGAAGAAGCAACCAACAGTCTCCAGGTCCAGCTGTGAATCCGAATATAGAGCAATGGCAAACACCGCTTCCGAGATGCAGTGGATTTCGAACATCTTGCGAGAACTACATGTTGATCTTCGGTCAACGCCTATCCTCTACTCTGATAATGCTTCGGCCCTATTTCTGTGTCAGAATCCTGTTTCCCATAAGCGAGCAAAGCACATCGACATCGATTACCACTTTGTTCGTGAATTGGTTACTTCCAACAAGCTTTGTACGAAGTTTATACCATCTGAAGATCAGACTGCCGATATCTTCACGAAGAGTCTTTCACGGGATCTCTTTGATCATTTCTGCACCAAGCTTCGTCTTTCACCTCCGTCTTCGCTTGCGGGGGGTATTAAGATATAGTTGATAGACTAGTATCTTTTGTATATCTTTTGTATTTACTAGATTAGATTTACTTTAGATTTATTTTATGTCTATATAAACCTCAATGTACACCTATTATTATTTGAGTGAAATACAGGATTATATTTCCTGACATCATTTGTCATACTTAAATACATCATTTTCATTTCGATCAAAATGAGTATTCCGATCAAAATTCTCCCTACACAAACAGACAAACTGCATTACGTTCGAAATGCGGGCCGTCTCACGAAAAAAATAATGAGACGGTCTCATTAAAGTGTTAGTCATAACTTATTACTCTTAACTCCACACAAAAACTTGTTGTTACTCTTCATTATCAATACAAAAATCATTACAAATTTGGGTGGAAACCTTAAATAGCCTATTTGACTATATTAAAACCTTAAATAGCCAATATTATGTACACATTCAAGAATTAACCATTTTCCAAAAATATCCCCATTTTTCAGATTTAATAATATTTTTTAGTTTAAATATTTTTATAAATACACAAACACAATATAAAAAAATTTACCAACTCGCATAAAATAAATTTAATTTTTTATTTATATTAAAATAATTTTAAAGAATTCAAATTATTTGAAGAAAGTAATTAAAAGTAAAATTTATTGACTCACTATATTATATACCCTAATTGGGAAGGATGAACCCAGGTTGAACTTATAAAATTAATTTAAATTATAAAAAATTAAATTATAAAGTAATTAAATAAAAATTAATAATTTCAGTTTTTCATAAAATTCAGAACCATATAAATATTAAATCAATAATAAGGATATTTTGGTCAATTTTCATTATTTTGGCTATTATTTGAATGTATAGATAAGAATGGCTATTTAAGGTTTTTATATAACCAAAGTGGCCATTTTCATATATTTCCTCAATTTATAAAAACTACATCCTCTGGCCCGGTATAATTAACCCACTTACCAAATTCGACATCTCAACTGAATCGAACCATTTTAAAAACTGACAACTTTTTCATATTCAACAATAAAGTATTAATTTCACTTATACTCACAATCATTAATTCCTATGCAAAAAAGAAGAGGGTCATTTCTACGGGGACCTAGGTAGTATTACTTTTATAAGCGGCACTGAAAATACAAAAAATCTTGAAATCTTAAACCAAACAACCCTTACTTTTCCAATCCACATGTTTTTGCCTTATGAGGTTGATTCTCATTGTGTTATAGCAAAAGACAGTTCAACACTATCCCATAACTCAGCCTCTCTTAAACTAGCATACCAACCAAAAAAATTATATATAAATATATATATATATATATATATATAGGGGTGCACTATGGTGGAAACTCTCTCTTAGATGTGAAATAAGACCTAATCCTAGCCTTCCATTAACGATTTCAACGCTTAAGATTTAATTTACAATCTAAAAAATTCGATGCAAAAATAGACTAAAAAAGTTGCATAAAAGGTTAAATGGGTAATTGTGCACAACCAAATAACTTACCCACGTTTCAAACTCCATAATTATCGGACAATAAATTGGAAATCGTGGTAGGTTAATTAAATTCGAATCTCTCTAAAATCAAAGAAAGATTTCAACCACCTCATTTACTGCGGTTATTCTTGAAGAATCGTTGTCATCAATAGAAGTAAAAAAAAAAAAACCTAGACAGAAATTTCAGTCTGTGACTGATTTATCGACGGAAGGCGAAACTAGGCTGACCGAGTTTGCGAGAATCGTGTGCGGCTTTGCTTGGGTAAGTTCCGCACTGAATCTAGCATCATGAATTTCTTTTTTTCTCAAGACGGGATTGCATTCTGAATTTTTTTCTTTTAGGCCCTTTTAGTTTACAGCAACTACTTTAATATTCAAAAATTAGTAGTAATTGTTTTGAACAAACTTTCATAATCTGTAGACGGTTTTTATATCGTATTAACCATTTATTTTCGTTTCTTGTTCCAGCATATTTGTTGGTTGAAACCCTTTGGAAATTCGACCGACAACATTTAGAGAAATTTGGCCATTCGAAAGCAAGGAGGTAAAACCTGTTTTAATTATTTGTTTTTAATTGTGTTCGTATTTTTTGCCGTTTTGAAGTGTAAGTGTATAGGAGGAAAAGATGTTCCTTGTGTAAAAAAAAATGTTTCCAGAGCGGGACTTTTAAATTAGAAACTGGGCATTTGTATATGGAGTTGGTATAGCAAAAAAACTTCATATAATTGCAGAAATATAGAGAAAATTATGCTAAAAATTTGGATTTAATGCTGTTTATTTGGCTTTCTGCAAAAATTGAAACGTATTTATGCAGTAACTGTATGTTTTTATTGTAATTGAATTCAAATTTATCACTTTGTACTACACAAAATCGTGCAGGAATTGCATAAATATATAGATATATATGCAGGTATTGTATACTTTTACTGCAATTTGATAGGTATATGCAGCAAATGCAAAAAAATGTCAATTAATTGAATTGAAACGTATTTATGCAGTAATTGTCTGTTTTTATTGCAACTTGTTTATATTGTAATTGAATCCAAATTTATCACTTTGTACTACACAAAATCGTGCAGGAAACAATGTATTGCATGTATAAGTATAATTAATTTGCACTTAATTGTTGTTTGTTTGGTACAATAATTTTGCATTGACATTATTGCAAATTACTGAACATGCAAAATTTGCAATTATTCCTATTGCACATAGTTGTAATAAGAAATGTACCCAGTATTCAGCATATAAATAAATATATTTCATCAATTAATCTGTTAGATTTATGCAACATTTGATGAACAGATTTTCATTCCCGTCTGCCAACACTACCACTACTATGTAATCTGCTTTGATTTCATGTCATATAAGATTCATCTTATTGACAATTCAAATCAGCAAGACAACCACGAGATATCTGTAAAGTATGGTGAAACACCAAGCAGGATGGTACGTACACTAAACTATATTTAAGTTTGA
Organism: Plectranthus barbatus; assembly: GCA_026898455.1. Classification (NCBI taxonomy): domain Eukaryota; kingdom Viridiplantae; phylum Streptophyta; class Magnoliopsida; order Lamiales; family Lamiaceae; genus Plectranthus; species Plectranthus barbatus. The sequence continues at coordinate 65,860 of JAPKLW010002597.1, forward strand.
TATTAGAATTGATATATTAACATCAATATATAATGGTAAATCTATATGTTGCAGGTCAAGCTGTTTGTTGATTTTTTGAATGACAAAAAATTGAAGGATCGAAGCGAGATTATGGGGAACGCAAAAATTGAAAAGAAGAAAATGAAGTGGAGAACTGCAACAAACAAGCTTGATTGTGGTGTTTATGCAATGTTGCACATGGAAACATTCATGGGACAAAAAGCAGATGATTGGGATAGTGATCTAATTAATGCCAGCAAAAATGATTTGAAGCACAAAAGGATGGTGATTTGCCGAAAATTACTGGGTGCCGACTGCAACAATTTGGGTGAAAAAGTTGGAGAAACAGCTGCAAGGTTTTTCAGAAAAACTGCAAAGCAAAAGAGTTTGACATCGACGCCTACTTGGATAAAATCAAGCGTTAAACGTTTTTATAAAGTGAAAACTTGTGTTTTGCATGGATACATTATATTTAAGTTTTAATCTATGTGTTTGATGACTGATTTGGTTATGTTTTGGATAGTTGAACGGATGATGAAAATCGTTATATGATTTTAAATTTCGGTTATAAGTCTAACATACTTTAAATGGTAGTATTAATAGATCTTATTATGCAATATTTTCTTTCTTTTCATGAACGTTTATCACAGATTTCATAACATTGATCAAACAGCACAAACCTATTGATTATTAAACAAATAGTAAAACTAAAAAAATTCGAATAATTATTAAAGTATTTTATTCGTTAACATGATGAATTGATGGCTATAAACAAAATATCAAAGGTAATAAAATTAATAAATAGCAACTGAGAACATAGAAAATATTACATTGAAAAAAGTGCAGTAAATTAATAACAAAATTGCAGAAAAAATTAATAAACATTGCTATTTTTGTAAAAGACATCAGTAATTCATAAAAAGGATAAACGCATTTTAACACATTAACAGAATAATGTGATCCGGAATGTATATCGGGAGGGTGTACATCGACAGTATCCGGAATTATAGCCCCATAAAACTTGCTGAACAGTCGGTTCTTATCAACAACAGATTCAACGTGATCCTCGCCTGAGATATTCTCGGTAAAAATCTACACCTTCATCCAAACTACGAAACACTTTTCCCTTAAGCGGTTTCAAAGACTCCTCGCATACAGGAGTAATAACAACTACAAATAAAAAAAGGGTACAATATTAAAATTAATCAAAATAAAACATTAATAAAAAAATGAATATTTCAAATGCATAATAAAAAAACTAAATGTGTAATAGAAATGAATATTATGTGCAATATTACATTCTTATATATGCAACATTCGTGACATTATATACATCACATAAAAAAACACGGATACCTCAAACATTTAAAAAACTCATTTGACATATGCAATAAACACAGTTTATTTCAGCATGTTTACAGGCGAGAAAATTGTATATTTTTTTAATTAAAAAGTGCAGTAAAAAACATGCACAAAGACCATTCCATGCACAAAAAAAAAAAAAAAACATATACAACTCAAAAACTGCATCTAAAATATCGAATACACAACATACAAATTATGAACGATACGAAACTAAATATGATCACATAACATAAAATTAAACATCATTAGTTAAAAAAAATAAAAAATTGATAAATAAATACCGTCATCATATTTATCCATGGCATCAACTGCAGAAGACATACGACCAACAACGATTGAAGAATAAAAAAAATTCACGATACTAATAATAATCGTGATGAAAGAACGTGACTATACCTGTTAAAAAAATATTTTAGAAACTTAAAAAAAATAGAAAAATATACAAAAAGATATGCGATTCATGGAAAAAAAAGATATAAGATTTACGTGCAAAACATAATTAAGGAAAACGAGATCTTGCAAAAAAAAACAGGTAGAGAAATTCATGAAATTAGATATGGTAATCAAAAAAATGATAAACAAAAGTACCCAAAATACCCTACAATAATAAATAAATAAAAAACAAATAAAAAATAAATACAAAATCTGGGGCGTCCATTAAGATTAATCAAAGGATAAGATTAGTTCTTATTTCACATCTGGGAGGTGGTTCACAAATAATTACACCTCTATATATATATATATATATCCAATTGTTACTGCTCCAGGGCACTTCTGGAAAGAAATTTTGCAATATTTGGATGGTAAAAAGAAGAAGAATACACAAAATTTGATGGACAACAAAATAGATGTTGAGAATATCTCTCTGAAACAGGGCACCATGATAACGGAATTTATCTAGAAATTTGACTTCACTCTGAAATCCAGGCCGGAGAGTGACGAAAGAAGCATTGAAAACAGATGCCATCAAACAGTAACATTTGAAAAGGTAAGCTTTACAAATAACACAAGCAGCATAATCTACAAAATGGAAGAGTGACAGATCCATGACTCCATGCTTTTCAAGAAGCCATTTCTATTATTCAATTTACTCCCTTGGAAAATGGAGCACACACAAGCAGAATACTGCTTGTTCACTTTGTGAAAGAAATAGTTCTGTGAGGTTAAATTACATAGCAGATAACCAACATCACTACTACAGGAAAACACACATCCTTTGTAGCCAACTCATTCAAGATGCTTCCGGAGTCTCAAACCTTGTTGGAGTATCAATTCCCATCATGCAGCAAAGCCCCGATATCAAAATAATAAGCAAGACAATTCCCTGCAATAGAATATGTAAAACCATAACTAAACTTTGACATAAACATACTGTAATTCAACATGAAAGGTGGATTGAGACTAGTATGATATAACAAGCAAGAGATAATGGAATCCCGCTATGCTTTCAATCCTCTATACCCAACTTTTATTCAACAGATTCATAGTAGTTGGTAAACATCAATCTACTTACCACTAGAAGTCCCTCTAAAAGAGACGACTTAATCTGGCAAACTTCATCACAGGTGATGGCATTAGTTGATCCGTTTCCCACGGTACCTTCAGCAAGGAATCTTTCTAGTCCCCGGTGTGGGAGGTGATCAACAGATCTAAATGGGTTGGAGATGTATAAAAACGTATATTTTGCATCAACCTTATTCACTGCATTCAGAAGTTGAGAAAGAATATTGCCTGCATATTTAGCAAAATTAATAATTACTTACTCCGTCTTCCAGACCCAATGAAAGGATATAGCGGGTAAAAATTAAAAATGAAGAATGCACAAAATAAAGATGAATTTATTCCAATAATCCTTCTAGCATCTTTTTTAAATGGCGTACTTTCAGAACTTGGTTGATCAGAATCCTGCAATAACTGGGAACCTCCAGGGCACAAGACAATCAGATCAGTATGGCCACCTGAGAACTTTTCTATCCTCGAGTTCAGGTAGTCCTACAAGTAAATTACAATATGTAGTTTAGTAGGATAAGAATGAATTGAAGAGTCGAGTTTTGCGGTAAACAGACTCACATTTACTGAGTGAACATCATTTAGTTTAACAATATTTTCAACATCCACAGAGCATGAGCCCACTAAAGCAATACTGCTGATTCCGAGATTATGCTGACAAGTTTCCGCAAACTCTGATATCAACGAGTTTTCTATGGATAATTTGTCCTCTCCAGCAACTACGTATGGAAAGGCTAAAGAGGAATTGGAGTTTGAAAAAGAGTCCTGTCATGAACAAGCCACACTTTAGCATGATCTGTTAAATGATATTATCCTAATTTTAATAAATCGTATCTGTTCAAGTAAATACAAAACTAAAGAACCTTGAGCAAGTCTATAAGTGCTGGATCAGTCTTTGAGGATCTGGAAGCTTCCAGAGATTGCAACTGCATAAATAGATCCATATATAAAGCTCCCTCAAGAAATAATACAATAGCTATGGGATGAAAATTGCACGAATTAGAATTTTTTCTGGAAAACTAGGTAACTTAGAAGTTGAAATATCACGCCCCAGGTCATCACGCAAATTCTTTTTTTTTAAGTGATGACACACTCTAAGTAAGTTTGTTTTGTTATTGTCGGTAAATTCTGGTCCTAAATCTTGTAAGGTTGGTTATTGCATTTTCGCAAGAGGAAAAAAATTGGATAACTGTCCCAACTATTTTCTTCTCACTCTCTCCAAAATATCTACCTACGGGCCATGGTCCTTTCCCCAAATCAACATCTGTTCTCGGGTATTATCCCATAACCATTAGTTCAGAAAATCACCAGAATAGGTTAAAAATGACCAATAACAAAGCATTGTGTTACGATGGACCTTATAATCTATATTAATTGAAGTAGCATGACCGCACAAAAAAGGAAAAGAACAGACAAGAAAAATTAATACCTCTGATCCAATAAAAAGAAAGGCAAAGTTATTGGACTTTTGCACTTCCTCGCTTGAGCACTGCAGACAAGGAAAACAGAATTTTATTTTCTTCCAAGCATACATTGATATGTCCTTGTTTGCTCTAAACATTCACAGATATTTCTAGATGCTAGAACAAAAAATATGGATTTTTGAGGTTTGAACCGAGGGTATAGAGATACCAGGTATTTTGACCATCCACCTTCAGTCATCGCAGACTTGGCTAAATCCTTAGGACCAAGAATTCTATAGTCGACCATTTCCTTCTTCCTGTCACAAGTTTGCAAAGAAATAGATAAATATTTGGTATGAAAATACTCAAAAGTAAAAAAACCCACAATCTTTAAGGGAACTAGAGAAGTGGGTTGAATAGTTGCCAGTAATAATTATGATAAAATACTTGCATTTATTTGATATAGAATACCAAAATCGGACTTCAAGAAATTTACGTGGAGAAAACCAAGTTAACTAAACTTATGTTCTTTCATCTGCTTAGTTCAAAATTAAGACGCATTAAAACAAATTAACATCGAATAGATAATTCCACAAGCTGTCCATTTACAAGCTTGAATAACGACACTTGAAAACAGACCAAATACCTTATAACTCCAAACTTGAGACCTAGATTTATAAGGTCATATAGAGGTTAGTTGTATGAACAGCTTTACAGAAGAAAGACAAGTAGATGAAAATGTGGATAAATTGAAGAACAGAAAAAGGGACGAGCAACAGAAGAAAAGAAAACCAAGAAAAAGGCTCAAAAGAACAAGGAAAAGTATGACATGTATCAGGACAAATAAAGGATCCCATTGCATAGGTCAGAGCATAAAAGAATCGTATGAGAGCTCGAAAAAGTCTACGCCCACACACATTATATGATAATCATGTACAGCCTACACATTATATATACATTTTTTTAGCCAAGATTTGAAACGTTACTTAAACCAAAATGAATCATAACTTAGCCTTGTCAATTGATGACGAAGAAAAATAGTGAAACCAGTGGGTGATAATACAGGCGATTAGAAGAAAATTAAAAAATGATTACCCATTCAGATGAGACGACCATAAGAACGCGGGAGCGACAGATGAAAAAGCGATCCCCAGATGTAGCTGAGCCGCGACAAGAAGAACCAACAGAAGTGCCCAAGAAGCAATCGCCATGTTCTTCAACTACTACACCGAATGCTTGGGTTGAATCAACGGATCACAAATGCGTCAGTCGAGTGCGAATTGAATTGAATTGAACTGATCAACTATCTAATGACCAACTCAGGAAAAACAAATATTATTGATAGCTTCAGCAATCCACCAAATAGTTGCGTGACCGGTTGGATCTGAACTGTATAGATTTCACATACATCAATGAATGTCGAGGAAATCGGCAATATTTCTTTCGAAAATAAAATTTTGCAAATAGAGAGATGAATTATGAGAAATATACCAAAGGAAAGGAATCGGATTCAAAATGGAAGCGGTGGATTGGGCAGAATATTGCTGTCGCAGGTTCCGATTTTGCCACAACGAGTGATCCAGAGTCGAGAGCCCAAAGGCAAAGAGGTCAGAAAAAGATGATTGGAAATCATTTCTTTATTTATTTTCGTTGTGAAAATTATTATATAATTGGAGTTGTGCATGGTTATAATGTCAAACTCAATTATTTAACAAAATAGTAATTTTATTTCATCCATTATACAATTCAACCTCATGTAAATAATCAAACTCAATCTAATTATCTAATTAAAATATTATTTATTTTTAATTTTGATATAATGAAATAAAATATTTTAAATTTGTAATAATTATAATAGAATTCACAAATATTTTACAAATAAAAATTACGACAACTTATAAACAAAGTAATAAATTGAAAAAACACAAATCCAAGACATGGAATTTTAATTCACAAGTACATGAACTATAACTTTAATAATTTAATTAATTTGGATTCATGAAATTGGAAAAATATAATGTAAAACTATCGCAATATTTAGTTCTATTTACAGATAATACAATTTTAGGAATTTTGATTTATGAAATATAGTGTTTTGATGCTCGTTGTATAGAACTAACTAGTATAAGTTTGATCATGTAATTATTAGATTCATTAAGTGTAACAGTTTAATCCGGCAAACCGATAACTTGAAGAACCATTCTAAAGAATATAGAATGTGAGAGAAGATACAATTAGTAGACAACAAACTAATAAGTTGAGAGAGGAGTCAACTGATAGTTCAATAGGAACTGCAACGCCATTAGAAAATAGCACAATTGCCGAAAGGATCAGCTGGTGAAATCTCTCAAATCAACTATCATGACTAGGATCGTTTGAAGGACAAAAGGCAGATTTGTACATCTTCGCACAAAAGTATACCTACAAAAGGAGATTGATTATCTAAGTTCAAATCACAATGAGTATAATCCAAGAGATGATTATAAATATCCACTAAAAATAGAAGAATGTTGACAGCTAAAGAGAAAACAGAAGAATCATAAGAAATCAAGAAGCTCTCTTAAACTTATCGAGTGATATGCACTCAAGACCATAGTGCATCTTAGCTCGTTTGTTTGTATGATAAACGAAACTCATCAGAGACTATTGTTGTAGTACGACTAGTTTTAAATATTCATCCATCTTTTAGCTGAGTGTGAGCAAGTGCTATTAAAAAAAAATATTGTTGAGTGTCAGCTGAGTGTGAGCAAGTGCTATTTAAAAAAATATTGAAAAAATTATTGAGTGCTACCGAGTGTCACCTGGTTGAGACCGAGTGTTATTTTAAAAAAAATTGTCGAATGCTACCAAGTGTTATTAAAAAAATTAAAATAATTGTTGAGTGCTATCAAATGTCGCACTCAAGCGGCAACCGGACCGCCCGTGATTTAAAAAATAAATTCAAAAAATTATGTCTAAATAATTCTAAAATTTACAAGTGTGACGAAAAAAAATTTAAATTCATTGGAAAATCTTTTTGCAACCTAATTTGATTTTTATATTAAAATGTATTCACATTCATGCACATTACTCTATTAAATTAAATTAAACTACTAGATTTGATATAAATGTAAAAAATTTGGCTTTAAAATCAATTTTAAATTGATTCCAATGCGAAAATTTATACTTTTGACTAAAATTGTAGTAAGTTTATACGAGTGGCTAAAATTATAATGTGTTTTATAAAAATGATTGTTTTAAATAAATAAGACAAATTTAAATTACATTAGAAAGAATAAATGACCAAATAATCATTTTTGCGATTAGCCTAAATTACAACAACAAATATAAAATTTTGAAAAATACATAAAAGTCCACATTATAATTTCTAAATGTTAATTTTAATTTTGATTTATTACAACTAAAAAATAAAAATTAACTATGAATTAAAACATATTATTCATTTTAGTGGAAATAATCGCTATCCAAATTGAATGGAGGTTTAATAATTCATAACTCGATAAGAATGACTCGAAATGTAATAAATGATCTAATTAATATAATAGATGAGTCATCACTCCATTTTAATTCTGATAAGTTAATTAAATTAATGGTTAAAGATAGAGATGACAATTGAATTAGCCCTTTGGGTTCTATTCAGTCTTGTATTTTTTTGGTTTGAGTCGATTCGGGTTGGAATGTTCTCAAATTAAAAATCTCGATCAACCCTAATTTTTTCATTTTTGGACAAGCTAGCATGACTAATAAATTTACAAATTATTATATTTAAATATTTTATAAGATTTTTCATGTTATTAAATATTTTTAATCTCCAAAATGACAAAAATGTATGAATATTTATTCTCTTTCAAAAACACATATCAAAGTTCATATATTCAACAATTTAAATATTAAAATATATTATTTATTTATTCTATCAATAGTTTAACTTCGTGGTTTTAAAAATTGTCACAATTTAATTGTTTATTAAAAAATTAACTAAATATATTTATACAACTTGAAAAGTAATTAAAAATATTATCTTATCTATTAGAATTAGATTTTGTTAATATCTATATCTATACTAAAGCAAACAAGTCCATTCATAACTGTTCCCGCCAAAATGAAATATACTTAAATTATTTTTTTTATTTTATTTATCTATATGTTAAAAAAAGGTCCATCCAAATAAATAAAATGCATTCACATATTAAAATGAATTAATTTTATGGACTAAAATAAAGATTAAATATTCTCTTATATTTACTTCCTCAAAATATATATATATATATATATATATATATATATTAGTATTTAGTTACGTGTTATTAATATTTGTTAAAGGCTATTTCTTAATTATTTAAAAACCCGATTTGAGTAAAACAATTCTTAGTTATCCTCATAAATAATCTTAAATATACTAAAGCAAAGAATTGATTACAAAATAAAAAGGTGGGCATAGTTATTCTATAAAAAAATATTTTATTTAATTTCAATGCATTATGATTAATTAAATAATTACCAATACTAATCATAATATGTAACACCCCTAATAAAATTTGAATGTAAATATCGGATTTTCGAAGTTTATATTTTGCTGTCGAATTAATTCGAAATATCGCGATCAATTTATTTTGGGAAATTATTATTGTGGCCTCATTTGTTTGCCACCTTATTCATTGAGAAAATAAATTATTATTAATTAGTCGAATTAATTTTGATTAATTATTCGGTGATTAACATTTTCGTATCGGGATAATATCGATCGATAAATACTCATGTATCGACGAAATATCACGGTCTCCCGTGCAATGACGCGAAGAGATGTGGAGTTGACGCGAGGTGATGTTAAAAAAACCGATGTGACAAGCGAATGACAACCACTTTAACCTTTTTGACTTTCGGTAATTACAAAGTTACCCCTCACCTCCCTCTATAAATATAACCTTCTATCTCACTCCACCACTTTCACTTTCTCTCTCAAAACTCTCTAGAGTTTTTCCGGCGACATTCCGGCGAGCTCCGACGAAGCTCCGGCGAGGAGATTTTAAGGTAAAACTATACCTTTTCGGAACCCTCTCTCCGTTTCCCTTCCATTTCCGAACTTAGTTTTCCATTCCTTTGTGTTTTGAAGAAGGAAATCAACGAACTAAGGGTTGATCAAGCTTACGAAGGCTTAAGAACGTCAAAGAGGTATAGATCGAACCTCCCTCTAGCTATTTCTTGAATATTAGCATGTTATGTTTTATGCCCTAGTTATAAATGTCATGATCTAGGCTTGATATTGTGTTTATGAGTACGTATGCATGTTTAGCATGTTATATTATGAGCCTTGAAACGATATATCGATATAGGAATCAAGTTGTGTTGATTTTGGAGCATTTTTGGTATGTTTGCCCTATTTGGACATATTGAGGTTTTATCTCGATTCCAACATGTTTTGATAGTGTAAATCATGTCTAGACTCACTATATATGTTTAGAAACCGATTGGTGTTGTTAGAAATCGATTGGACGAGTCCGGATAATCGTTTGAGCCAAAACACAAAAATTTCGCCGTAGGCTTCAAGCCTCTGTTTCGACCGACACAGATTGTGTCGACCAAAATAGAGCCACAATTTCGATCGACACAAATTGTGTCGACCGAAATGAAGCCCAATTTTGATCGACACAAATTGTGTCGACCGAAATGAAGCCAAAATTTTGATCGACACAAATGTTGTTCCTTAAGATTTTGTTGTCAACCCTTTGTATCGTTCGACACACCCCATTTCGATCGACACACATGGTGTCGGTCGACACACTCATGATTTCGATCGACACACTTGGTGTCGGTCGACACAGACATGATTTCGGTCGACATTT
>JAPKLW010002598.1:0-68244 GCA_026898455.1 Plectranthus barbatus
TTCTCTGGGCAATATTTCTGAATTAGGTCCTTGGCATACTTCCGCTGATTAATGAAAATCCCATCAGCTGACTGCTGGACCTGGAGTCCTAGGAAGTATGTTAATTTGCCCATCATACTCATCTGGAATGAGTTCTGCATCAGTTGAGAAAACTTCTCACAGAGAGATATATTCTTTGACCCGAATATGATGTCATCGACATATATCTGCACCATTAGCATATCATCAGCATCCTTGATGATGAATAGAGTCATGTCGATCTTCCCTTTCCTAAATCCATTACTGATTAGGAACTGTGACAGCGTCTCATACCAAGCCCTGGGCGCCTGTTTCAATCCATACAGGGCCTTTCTCAGCTTGTACACCTTGGTGCCTATTTCAAAGCCTGGAGGTTGTTCGACATATACTTCCTCCTTTAGCTCGCCATTCAAGAAGGCGCTCTTCACATCCATTTGGAATACCGTGAACCCATGATACGCTGCATACGCGAGGAACAGCCGTATCGCCTCCATTCTTGCAACTGGTGTGAAGGTCTCGTCGAAGTCGATGCCTTCACATTGCTTGTAACCTTTGGCGACTAAACGAGCTTTGTTTCTGATTACAATGCCATCCTCATCTCGCTTGTTCTTGAAAATCCACTTGGTGCCAATCACTGACTGATGTGATGGTCTCTCTACCAAGTCCCAAACATTGTTGCGAGTGAATTCCGCAAGTTCTTCTTGCATGGCATTGATCCAATCGGCAGATTGTAGTGCAACTCCTATGGAAGTAGGTTCCTCTTGAGAAATAAAGCAAGTCAGGAATGCGCTGCCGTGTCGTGTCTGAACAGAACCTTCTGGATTACCCAAAATAGCATCGGGTGGGTGATTTCTCAGCCATTTGGGAAGATGAGAATCTGCTGGCGTTGGTTCTTCTGTCCTGATGACTGGTGCTTCCTGAACTTCACCAGTCGGAGCAGCAATAGCAACTGGTGGTTGAACTTCACCAGTAGGAGCAGTAATTGCAACTGGTGGTTGACCTTCACCAGTAGGAACAGTTTCTTCGTCAGCATCACTCTCTGACTGATCTCTTGATCCTTCTCCGATATTTGCATCGTCAGCTGGTCCATCCACTCCAGCTGGTTCACCGTCTTCTGGCTCAAAAATTCCAGACGGTATTCCCCCTGGATTATTGCCAGTTCCACTTAGGGAGATTGAGTGTAAGGTCTCAGCGAGGTCAATTGCATCACCGACCCTCCCGGTTTCTAATGGGCAACCGAGGATACTGGTTGTGAAGATGATCCAGTCATAGGTCTAGTCAAACCAGTTGGTTGAGCATTGGAAGAATTCCTGCCCAACTGATCAACGACATCATTGACCTCAGGAACATCTTCAGCCAGTTGTCGTAATGTCCTGCGCACTAAAGTAGCTTCATCAAAAACAACATTGCATGTTATTTCCACAAGCTTGGTGGTCTTGTTAAATACTCTATAGCCCTTGTGAGAGGGATGTCCATATCCAACAAGGACACCCTCATCAGCTTTAGGCGAAAAAGCATTTAACTTCGACTTACCATTATTATGGACATAACATGGTGAACCGAAAGCACGAAGATGATCTAGAGAAGGCTTACGACCAAAATAGATTTCGTAGGGAGTTTTCTTGAGTCTGTCGTTGATCCCGCTTCTATTCTGAGTATAGCAAGCCGTCACCAACGCTTCTCCCCAAAAACTCTGTCCTAAGCCGGATTCTTCCAGCATGGACCGGACCGCTTCTTTCAGCGTCCTGTTCCTACGTTCTGCCAGTCCATTCTGCTGCGGTTGCCTTGGTGCAGATCTTTCATGCTTAATGCCAGCTTCCGCGCAAAAATCCATCAGCAGACTGTTGCAGAATTCCGTCCCATTGTCTGACCGAATTCGCTTTACCGTAGCTTCTCTCTGTTTCTGTGCTTTGACAATCAAATCTGGAAGAATGATCTTCACTTCATCCTTGGTTCTGAGAAGCTTTACCCATGTATAGCGCGAGTAGTCATCAACTACCACCAGCGAATAACGTCTTCCTCCAATGGTTTGAGGTGCTACTGGTCCAAAGAGGTCCATATGTAGCAACTCGAGTACCCGACTGGTACTGGGGCAGACTGGCGACTGGTTCTTGAAGGACTTCTTAGTTTGCTTGCCCTGCTGGCATGCTTTGCAAATCCCTTCCTTCTTGAATCCTCCCTTGGGAAGACCTTCCACAAGATCATGCTTGGCCAGGTAGTTGATGGTTCTGAAATTCAGATGACTCAACCTTTTGTGCCACAGCCAGTTAGTTTCCATGGTACTGGTGGCCACGAAGCATGAATCTGTCTTCCCGCTTTGCCAGTCAACGGTATAAAGTCCTCCGTTCCGAATACCTCTCAGCTTGATCTCGCCAGTCTTCTCGTCCTTGATCTGGCACTCTGATTTCCCAAAGTGAACAGTGTATCCACTATCGCACAGCTGACTGATACTCAGGAGGTTGTGCTTGAGAGAGGTAACAAGGGATACATTTATAATTCTGACATCGTCCTTCTCGATGCAGCCCTTGCTGATAACTCTGCCCTTGGAGTTATCACCGAAAATAACTGGAGGTCCTTTGACCTTAATGAGATCTGCAAACAGATCCTCTTCACCAGTCATGTGAGCAGAACACCCACTATCTAAAATCCACTCTCTCGACCTCTGAAGCTGTGTTGCATGATCCTGTACCTGCAAGAAAGAAATGGAATTCATTTAGGTCCCCGATCATCTGCGGGTCCTGCAGGGTTAGATCGCTGGATAATTCCTTTCGGAATCCAGACTTGGGTGATTTTCAGCTTGGTTTTACCCTTGCTGATATCATCAGTAGCCTTTCCCTTCCTTTTGAAGTAATGCATGAGATTGGTTTGGGAAGGTGTGGCTGTGTGTGTAGCTCCTTTGGAAGTATTCTTCCCCTGAGAGCTTCGGAAATGTTTTTCCGGTTGAGTGCGTTGCCTTCGTGGTCTCTGGAAGTGTGGACCACCATGGCTAGCCTTCACAGCCCTTTGAGAAAACCTGTGATTGGGCTCAGGCCTCCGATAGGTATTCCTCCTATCAGGTATTGTCCTTCTCTCAGTATTACTCTGAGATTTGGATCCCTTGTATGTATGCTGGTGACTGGCATACTTACGAGGTTGTGCGTGGATTCTCTTGACAGCTGGTGCTGGCTGTCGGATTCCACTGGTAGCTGACGCTGACTTCATTGCCTTAGAATTATTTGGCTTAGTCCGCGTCTTAGGGTATGCTGGCGTCCTGTCAGCAGAGGATTTTTCCAGTTGAGGATTTTGTCGTGATGACTCACCTATGTATCTGGTCTTATTATTCCTGTGCTGATCAGCCATACGGGACTGACTGGTTTTGCCAGCTGGTGCTGATGCATTTACCAGTTTGCCCTTACCCTTCGTTGTGAGTTCGGGTTGGTTTATGCTCAAATCTTTTATAAATCCCAACCCGGACTTATCAGTCGGCTTTCTCCAATGACTTAGAGCCTTTTCCAAATCCTTGGAGCCTTTATTCAAAAAATTTATTTTATTTTCTTGCTCAAGGACAATTTTTTGAAAAGTATCTCTCTCAGTTTTTAAAATTTCAAAATTTTTGAGCAAATCTGAGTGAGTTTCTTTCAGAGTGGCTAACTCTACACCGAGTGACCTAGATTTTTCAATCTCACTGGTCAAAATAGAAATCTGATTTTTTAGCGAGGTGTTTTCGCCAGCCAAGACATTCTTTATTTCATAAAATTTCAAAAATTCTTGTTGAAGAATGTCTATAGTGACAGTTTCTGAGTCGGAGCAATGCGACTCAGAATCGTCTAGAATGTGTGGAGACATGATATGCAATGAGGGAACAGATTGTACCTCATCATCAGCAGCAAATGCTCGTTCTGCCTCACTGTCAGCACATTCTTCATGTGCTTCCTCTCCAAAAGCTACCATCAGCGCCAGTAGCGCTTCCTCTTCTGACTCTTCGTCTGACGCATACTCTCCATCATCATGGTCAGGAATATCAGGAACCTCTGTCCTGGTCAGCAACGGCCTTCGATGCACGCTCTTCAAAGAGCTTCTTCAGCCTTTCCCGCTCTTCTCTATCCACTTGTGGACATTCAAATTTGAGATGGTCAGGGGATTGGCACTGATAACACGCGCGGGGAGCTCTCTTGACGAATTTCCCATCAGATGAGCTGAGAGAAGCTCCCTGTTTCGCTTTGGCTTTCTCCAGAAGAACAGCCAGTCTCTTCATCTGTTGCTCAAGATCTGCGATAGAGCTCTCGCTGCCTTTTGAGTTAGATCCCAACGGGCATGGGATCTCTTTCTGCTGGTTGTGCGGCCCAGCAGGTCTGTCAGTATGAAAAGGCTTCTTGTGCTTCCACTTGAAATCCCTCTTGACGAAGTAGGCTTCGTCTTGTGTTTTGATGCTGGGAGATCCAACGATCCGAATGGCTTCATTTTTGTTCACCATTTGGATATCCCACTCATGTGCTTGGAGCTGAGCAAATAGCTCCTTAGGAGTCATCTTGGATAGATCCTTCTCCTTAAGAGATGTGGTCTTCACAAACCAGTCCTCCTTGGGCATCTTTGACAGGATCTTTGCATTCAGCTCTGCATTCGAGTACTCCTTGTCCAAAGACTTCAGCTCGCTGACTATGGCATAGAATCTAGCCTCCATCTCTTTGATGGTTTCACCAGTCAGCATCTGGAATGACTCGTACTTGTCCACCGCAACTTGCAACTTGTTGCGCTTCATCTGATCTGTCTCAGTACAGAGACTGTCAATGTAGTCCCAGACATCTTTGGCAGTGTCAAATTGGAGGGCTTCCTCCATCAGCGGTTCTGGGAGAGATGATAGGATTATATCGAGAGCAACGGAGTCCAGCTGATTTCGCCTCCTGTCTTCAGCGTTCCATTCTTCTGGGGGCTTTGGGATCTCAGCAGCTGGTTGATCTCCTAACTGGTGCCTTGTCTTGGTGATCTCGATCGGCCCTTTCTCCAGCACGTCCTTCATCTCCGGATGGACGCTTTTTAGCTGAATGAACGACCTCTTTCGCCATATATCATGCTACTCCGGTTTGTAGTTCATCAGCTTCGGGACATTCATCTTGTGTACCTGAGCTAATCAACAGACAGAAAGAGTAGAGTGCAAGGAAACTTGGATCTCGGTCCTAAGCGACTCAGTGTACGACCAGTCTAGAAAGACCAACCTCGCTCTAATACCACTTGTTGGTCCCGGTTTTTCAGAGTATATACGTTACGCAGCGGAAATAAAGTTAATTTGTTTCTTGCACGCTACTTACACTCAGCTGACAACTGGCAACTGGTCAGCTGGTGCTGGTTACTAAGTACGCAGCTGACAACTGGTGACTGGTCAGCTGGTGATTCAATACTTAGAATATTTAGCCAAGTTTGCACAATTATATCAGTTTCAGAACATACACCAGCACTTGAGTGCTGGGTTTTAAATCAGAATGTAATGCAGAAAACTGATAAATGACAAAAGGATTTATAGTGGTTCGATCAATCGATCTACGTCCACTCTCCAGTCGAAGCACTGGAAATTTCACTATGAGCAATCGGTTACAGGTTGCCTACGATCTATCTCTAGCTGGTGAATGCCTTGTCCACCAGTTCACTAGATCAACCGCTCCCGGTCCTGGTTTCCTCTTCAGCTCTCTTCTGCTGATGGAGTGCGAGCACGTCACTTCAACCTCCACAGCGATTTGGGTGTTTAGTTCTCCCAAGAACGTAAATCCTTTTGCGGCAAGGTTCGCCCGTAATAACTCAAGTGCTAGAATGCACAGGAGCTGCTGTGAACTTCCTCGAAGAGAAAGAACACCAAATGAGATCTCTAAACTTACAAGCTTAAAGCTTGAAGTCTCGTGTTTGATAAATCAACACACGGAAAGCCTTAGGAAAGGCCTCGAAAGTACTTTATGCGCTCTTTGCAATAACTTCAGTTCTTTCGGTGGTTGAGCAGATGATATCTTAATATTCAATGTGTCAACTGAGCAACCGAGATTCTGAAAGAGGGAGAGAGAGCTTTGAATGTTGGTAGTTGCGACGTATTTATAGCCGCAGGAACCGATTCAAACTTTCTAGCCATTTGGACGCATCCGGAAAGGTGTCAGACCTCGGATGTCCTTCTGACGACGGCAGGTATGTTTTTCCGGAAGGAACCATACCTTTGACCGCTTTATCTGACACAGATCTCTTTGTGTCAGAACGGCTCTCTCTGTCAGTCCGAGGAATAAGACTGGTGTCTTGTGACTGATAGACTTTAAGTTATCCTTCCTTAAAGTCATCCTTTGTCAGTCGATTCCTCAGAGAATCTTCTTCTTGTCTCTACGGCGCTGGGAGAGAGAATCTGGAATTCTGCTGGTAACATCTGACTGGTAGATCATACTGGTGATCTTGTGCTGGTAGTCTCTGCTGGTGACTTGCCCTGGCATCATCAAAGTCTACCAAATCTCTAGATGTTAACTCTTCTCGGAATCTCCCATGACTGGTGAAATCACCGCTGGTGAATAGTGTAAGCACGCATATTCTCCTGGTAAGGTTTGTCAGCCGCCTGCTGATGAAACCCTTCCCAACTGGTGAACAGTAGCCAGTCATAAGCGCTTCTCACCGCTGGTGAACAGTGTCAGCGCGAGTCTTTGTCAGCCGCCTGCTGATGAGACTTTCCCAACTGGTGAACAGTAGCCAGTGGTAAGCGTTACTCATGCTGGTGAACAGTGTCAGCATGAGTCTTGATCAGCTGCGACTTACAACTCAATAGACCTAAACAAGACTTTACATTTAAGACCTGATCTAGAGACAACTGACGCTGGTAGGACTTAGGATTTGATCCACCAAAACTATAATCTAAGCAAGTAAGCTACTGGGAAGGGAAACCTTAGACAGATTTCCCAACAACCATATCCGAGTAATAGGATGGGGACATTCCCTAAGGAGCTCAATAACATCCATCGTGCTAAAGTCCTGCAGACTGATTAAGTTCAAGCACGAGTGATAAAGTTTGAGTGGTACTGCTCAGGAAAATAAGAGATTAATTAATTATAGATAGAGCTTGTCAGAAGCTCCGATTAATTAATGAATGTCCAGCAACCTTAAATATGGGGATTCTCAAGTAAATGTAGCTCGTTCTCATAACGTGGTAATAAAGAGGTAGGTCAGTATTAATTATGTGGTGAAAAAGTATTAATATTAATTAATTAATCGTGTCATGAGTTATGGACATGGGAATTAATTAATTCATAGGCCCACTTTATTATTTGCATTAGGTCCCAAGTCTGGCCCAAATAAAATATCCTGAATGGAGCCCTGTAGCCCATTAGAGTTTGCAACCCTAGGTCTATAAATAGACAGTTCTCTCTCACAAACCCTAGAATTTTGAAATCAGTCAAAACCCTAGAGAGATAGAACAGAGGGCGGCGCCTCCAGTGTGTTTGGGAGTCGAAGTTTCGACTCTGGCTTACACATTCACAGTCCTGTGGAATCCTCACCAGTAGCAAGATTGAACAGCATTGGGATACAGATCTAAAGGCCTAATCTGGAGAACAGATTTCTTTTCTTCTCTTTTTCTGTTTAATTAAATCTAGAAATTAGATTTGCTAATTTCTATTTCCGCAGATTTAATTGAATCGCGTGGTTGAATCGAAGTTTGGAATTCAAATGTGAAATATCGGATCTGAGACTACGGAGTTAAGGTAAACTCGTGAAATCTACTGCATTAAATTCAGAGGAGCATGCTAGGTATATCATATGTTTATTGCTCTCAACATCCATAAAACGGTCCAGTTTATTTGGATTTGGTGATTCGGTTCCCCAGTAAATCCCTACACAGATAAGCCACGGCGTTTTAAGAAAACATTTGTCGTGTTTATCCACAACATTTTATCACTGCATGCAGATTCACTCAAATGAAATCAGTATCTATTTTACCATTTTGTGACTGGAAGTTGGCCTACTTCTGAGTCACGATGAACAATTGGGAATGGCCGAACCACTCGACCCACTGTCATCATTTAGCGCACTGGTCTCCGAACTCGCAGCATTGAGACCCCGATCGATTTAAGACACAACGTGTGTCTCTCCTTATGTCTCCGAAGGTATCAATACTCCATTGAGTGACCAAGTTTGAGCCTTGCTCGAGACAACGGAGGATTGATTCCCTCAGGGTTTAAGAGTCTTGGTTTAGGATTCTTACAAATCCTGGTTCTGTCCTCGTTAAACCAAATCTCCCTGGTCAACTGTAGTTGACCAGGTGAACATATAAGAAATCAAAACAGTTTGGCATAGACAACCGATTTAAAACAAAAAAAATTTGCATGCTTTTCAGAAAAAAGAGCTTATGGTTCAAAAGACATTTTGATTTTTACAGAAAATAGTCCTCACCTTGACAACTTACAGATGTTTAAGCGTAAGTAGGCAAGTTCGTGTTTGAAAGCTCCCTTGTCACCCTGTGTTTCCTTCAATTGATAGCACAAGAAAATGCAACAAATTAGGTGGATTAATTAGTGGTGATAAATCAGCGTCCTATCTGATATTATTGCATACTTCAGGTTCTAAGACGGTCTGACTCAACGACATGACGAACATGCAACATTCGTACATTGAAATATTCATGTGACTCATCTAATCATGTTCATATGTGTTAACCAACCCATGGTTAAAGACTCATCAAGTTTGGAATCCGTTTACTTATTAAACGGTCAACTGGGTATTCAAATTGGACATATTGACTCGAGTATTTAACGATCTTAGAAATCTTGTTCAAGTGTATGAACACGTGTATAACATTCCTTCATATCAATACTTGAGTTTAAATTTTACATTGAGACTACAAACAAATCGAAATATCTAAGCAAAGCTCAAGGGTTTCATCAAAGAAGTCATGTCTGAGCCAAGCTCTAAGACTCACAAATTTTCATGTCCGAGCCAAGCTCCAAGACTTATGTACCGTTTGGGGTAAAAATGCCAACATACGTATTAAATCGGTACGTTCATTCTCAATCATTCAATCCTCAGAATCCAACGCATTCTAATCAGAGAACAATTAACATGCACCAGAAACATTTTAGGCATAGACATTCAGTTCAAACAAGCATTTAATAAGCATTTAGAAAAAAAAAATGAGAGCTCATGGCTCAAAAAGGCATTTTAATTTTACTGAAAATAGTCCCCACTTGTGTTTTGCTTACAGAAAATGAGATGCTCTTGTTATTCGTGCAGTTGAGTTGTATCGACTTTATCCCTTAACTCCCCTTCAATTAATAATCACACAAGATACATTTAATTAGGATGGATAGTCTAAGTATCTCAATCAGTCCTAGCTGACAATACTTGACGTAATCAGGACCTTTGACTGCATCTAACTGACATCTTCCAATTTTTCGACATGTATTCACTTCACATGTTACATCTTTCAAACCCCGACCAATACAGTTAATCAATTTAGGATTAACTAATCAGCTCAATTCGATTCACGTATATAACTTGAACACTAATTCATGCTTTTAATTTCCCTTGATCGAACTACTCAAATTTGATACTCGATTTCATAATCCAAAACCTAATCATACTCATAACATATTTTATTAAACATATCTAATGCTTAAACATCGAAAACAACTCGATTCGGATCAAGATCGGACGAGAAAAATAATTTCTTCCCCTCTGTGTTGCTGTGTCGACCGACATGCATGTGTGTCAGTCGACACAGCCATGTCGATCTATAAGCATGCCTTCGATCGACATGCACATCTCGCTCGACACATCTCAGCTCTCCATGCTCGACGTCGATTGACACACGCACGCATCAACCGACACCTCCATTTCGATCAATATGGCTTTACATCGATTGATGCATGCATGTCAATTGACAGTGGTTGTGTCGATCGACACACGTCGTCTCCTCCAACGAAGACACGAGCTGATGTTGTTAACTCTATTTTTCCTCCATTTCAGACACAATCAAGCTCAAAAATTCATACTAGCATGATCCTAGACCACCATATAACACGAACACATGCTCGAAACATGCTCGAAACATTCGAAAATACGAAAAACAAGCCGGAGAAAAATGGTGATCGACTCACTCACCGGAAAACTTTCAGCGGCGGTGGTGGCGGATTCCTGCATCCAAACCTTTGTTTCTTCGCACCTACAAGTTCCTTACGATACGAGAAACAAGAATATATAAGCTATACTTTGATTTATCAACGTTTCATACGAGTTTCATTCCAACACTGTAAATTATCGAAAAGTCGAAGGCTTGCCTTCACACGCTTCTAACTTTGTCGTCTCTCGACAAAATTGTATGTTCTCAAGCTTCTCGTGATCCTTGAAGTACGAGCTTCACGATGGTGGTAGTGGCTTGACAGGCGGCGTATGGTGATGGCCAGAAATGGTGGTGGAATGTGGCTGTGTTGGTTGTGGTGGTACGGTGGTGTAAGGAAAATGGAGAGAAATTGGTGGGTGTGTAGAAATTGGAAATGAAAGTGTGTGTAATGAATTTACACAATTATTTGCATACTTCTCCATTAATTCCAAACATCACCGCCTCAAAACTAGGGGTGGCAATTCGTGCGTGTTAGGTCGTTATCGTGTCGACACGATAGTGACACGACCCATTAAGGTCCGACACGAACACGATCTATTAAGGATATGCTCGACATGAACACGACACGATCCATTAAGCCTCAAACACGAACACGATATTGACCTGTTAAGAACCCGATCTGATAACACGATATTGACATGAACACGACACGTACACGATATTGACCTGTGAAAATTGTTAAATTAAGTTGATAAATGAAAAAATAGTAGTAATAATAATAATAAAATAATTAAATATATTATTTATTAATTTCTTAGTGGGTAACACGAACACGAACACGACACGAATACGACACGAAACATGATATGTTATCGGATAACACGAACCCGACATGAAACACGATACGTTATCGGATAACACGAACACGACACGAACACAACACGAACACGACACGAAAATTTTGTGTCCTTATTGGGTCGACACGATAATGACACGAACCCATTAAGGCTCAATACTAACCCATTATTATCGTGCGGGTTCGTGTCGGGTTATCGTGTCATGTCGAAAATTGCCACCCCTACTCAAAACTATTGGAAGTAGCCGCCACCTAAAGAAATTGCATGCCGCCCCTATTTTTTATACGTGTTTAAATTCTTCTTCGTGAAGAATTCTCCCTCCACTTCAACTTGTGTATATTTTCTCCGACAACTCAACTTTTCGAATTTACAATTTGTAATGCATTATTCCGATTAAACATGCAATTACATGGAAATGTTCCATTTAATGAACCCATCTCGTTCATATTATTTTCTAAATTTTTGGAGATATAAATATCGTCCATTTTCTCAAAATTCAATAAATTATAAAACATCACTAGGGTCTCAGAAAATTATACCAATCATTTCGTTAACGTCCATATTTTAATCCCAAGTATTCCCTAGCTCGGTTTAAGAAATGGACCTCCCGAGTAAAAGTTGTGAATTTAAATACGATATTAGTATTCTTTAATAATAATTTGCTGCACTCGTTTTTCTTTTAGAGAATGTGACTACACGATCACTTAGGTTTCCTCGAAACGAACTCATTGGTATATTACAAGTTAGAATTTGACCCTCGTGTCTCAACAGGTGTCATTTCTCGTTTCTAGAGCAAATAGTAAATAATTTGCAAAAAATAAATATTCATTTATTTATTTAATTAAGCATTAAATAACTTAATTAAATTCGGGATATTACAGGTCACATGAGGAGATCATCGATTCTCTCGTTATTACCTGCCATTAAATCAGAAAAAAGAATTTCAAGGGCCCCACGATGGGCGCCAAATGTTGAGGTTCGATTTATCGGAATAAACAGAGCCCTCGAAATTGTCAAGAGATAACAGATAATAGCCAAAGAGCAAATCGAATTTCGTGATAAAAAATAGAGGAAAAGCAAAAAAGTCACGACAAAATGATATTCGTATGAGAATGACGTAGTCTGGTGAAAATTCGGCAGCGTTACAACGTGTTTTTGCAATGGAAAAAAGTTCTCAAAAAATGAACTCTCAACCCCTATTTATATATAGGATAGGGGAGGGAGTGTTGACCTAACCCTAGCTTTCGGCGAGTTTGTGCTCGCCGTGATTTTCAAAACGACTCTGGGTTTCTCGGGGTCGGTTAGGGCTTTCAACGATCGTGCGCTGCCAAGCCTTCCTAGGATATCGTATTCTCCGCGCCACCGACCCCTTAGACGTGGTCGGTGTCGAGGAGCTCTCAAGGTCAGTGTCGATCTCCTGCCTTAGACGATCTTGAGTCTTTCTTCATTCAGAATGGGCCTGCGGCTTCTAGGCCGGTGGTTATTCGGACCGTTGAGCTTAGTGGGCTTGGACCTCGGGTATAAAAAACTTAACGAGATATGTTGTAATTTAAGGTAATTTTTTTAGCTAAGTAATTTAAGGTACATGATGCAACTTCAATTTAATAAAATGAAGGTAAATAAATGATTTATTGTTGGGCTTTACTTTTAAAATGGTTTAATGCTGACCCACTGGAACAATCACTAGGTTTCAGCCCAACAAACATTTAAAATACAAGTATTTTATATTTAAATGTTTTTTCAATTAAAGTATTGTTAAATTTTCGGAAAATAGATTAAAACTTAAAACATATAATTACTGTTGCCGTGATTTTAGTGTGGGTCGGAGTTTGAGAGATTCAGTAAGGACGAAGACAGTAAAAACTAAAAAGATTATATTTTATTGATTGAGAGATTATCACAAACTATAAACAGTTAAGAAAGTATGCGGCATGAAAAACCCTATATAATTGTATCTAAATTACTGTTACAAGTGATTAATTACAAGATTAATAGAGCGATTATAAATGTCATCAATGACCATTGATTCAGACATTATGGTCAACCTTCATTAATCAATTCAGAATATTCCTAACCGCCGTGTGCCGGAAAGTCGAGGGGCCTCTCAAATTAGGCTTCATCCCTTCTGGGTTTTGCAACGATTTGAGGAGTTTTAATTAGGAGTGTGCCCGGTTTGGCCGAAATCAACTAATTTAAGAGAAATAATTGATGAGTTGATTTGAAAAATATCAAACCAGATAATTTAATTTAATTGAAGGTTTGAAGGATGAGATGACCGTTTTGGCCGGATCGACCATATAAATAAGGTTGTTTTAATAATGACAAAAAATATATTATTTGATAGAAAGCTAAAATACTCCCTCCGTCCCACCTCAATTGTCCCACTTTCCTTCTTCGTCCGTCCCACCTCAATTGTCCCATTACTTAAAAAGGCAACTTTTTCACACTCAACAATAAAATATTAATTTCACTCAACTTACTTTACACTCACACTCCTTGGTTATTGTGCCGAAAGTCACCGGGACAATTCAGCCGGGACGGAGGGAGTATGAATTATATTGATTTATATATCCAATGTTTATATTCTTTCGAAATATTTCATTATTTATCGCAATCATAACATTATTTATTTATTTATTTCTTATTTATCTCATATTTATAGTTAATGACAACCGAGATATATTTACATTAGTTTTATTTTTTGTATCATTCTTTCATTAATATTTAATAATCAAATTAGTATAAAAATTTAATTGTTGGGAAGGTCTTGGGTTAGGCAGCCTAAACAATTTAGGCGGGTTTTATCCATTAACCCAAGTTCAAACCCATATAATATACCCTAATTGAGATTAACAAACCCTATTTGGGATGGGTCAACCCATTTGGGTAGGATAAAATCCGCCTAAACCGTTTAGGCCTGCCTAACGCAAGTTTTTGCCTTTATTGTTTGCAATATTATTAGTCGAATAATTTTTCAAACCGTTTAAACCGGCCAAACAAAGTCGTTTTAATTTAATTAGGCCAGTTTGGTATGAAATTATTTCGCTGGTTTAATTTATGAAAATTTCAAACCGTAACTATTAATTTAATCCATACTTTGTCCTTCAAACTGGTCAACCAATAATTGTATTTTTTTTTAATCCCCGGGTAGTTCTTTCATTTAATTAGTAACTAGTAACACTATTATAAAAGGTGGGTATACAGAAAGTCTTAAAAAAAAATTCAAGAAATGTAGTATTAATTTTGGGGATAATAGCGTTGATAATTATTAATTTGATATAGGTTTAATTATTAAATTCCGCTTAATCGAGGGAAAGAAAAAGCCAATTTAAAGGGCCTTCTAAATGAAAATATTTTAAAACTATAATCTTGAATGAAATTTGGTGTGAAAAACCAGCGCACATGGCGCATGCATGTTATCCCTTTTCAACCGATTTCGTATATTATTAATAATTTCCAAGAACTTACCAGTTACCATCTATGTATACATGTATAACCCACAATTAAAAAGAATAATAAAAAAATTTAGAGTCTCCAATTAAAAGGGAATCGTGAATCTTGATCTGTATAGATTTCGGACGAGCCTTCGGATTTGATTCACCCACGCAAGGCCATTCACCTCAAGAATCTGATTCTTGTCGCTTATAAGAGCTTGAGTTGGAGTTAAATTTTTAGTTTTTTTTTTTTTTTGGTTATCTTTCTTGTTTGATGTGATTGAGATGGGTACTGAATCTTGATTGCATCAAAGTGGTGTTGTTCCTGGACTATGTTTTTTTCAGTCTTGAAATCATTGTCTAGTTCAGACATTGACAGTTTTTGTTGTATATATAAACTATGATTTGATAGATTGAACTCAATTTATCCGCGATTTCTCTTCACTATTGAGCCGTGGGCGTGATAGAAATCCGAGCTTTGAGTTTGAATACGATTTGGGTGTAAGTTTGATCATAAAAACTTGCCCATTTGGAGATTGGATTGTGGAATAGTAGGAGAAATTGTGGATGAGGGAAGGGGGAGATGAGAGGTGAAGTTGGGGGATTGAGGGGACGACAATGACTACAGGGTCATTGGGTCTTCGATCTTCGGGAAGTTATGGATCATTGCAGCAAATTCAGAATGCTGCATTCTGTTTACCAATACAAACTACACCACCCATCTCGCGGAAACAACCTAAGATGCTCAAGGAGAAGGACAGATTCTTCCACTGGATCTTCAAATTCGCCCCTAGGAAGAAGATTGGAATGCTGCTTTTGTGTTTTGTGTCCCTCATCGTTTTCATGTGGGTATTGATTGTTGGCAAAGGTTTGGCTTCTCATGCTCCGCTTGTTATGATGTTGTTTTTGTGTTTGTTAAGATCTGGACAGCTTAGAGAGAGAACCTAGGATAGCTTAGTATTTTCAAATGAATAGATAGCATATGATTTGGTAGAGGAAGCAATATTTTGAAGCTCCCTTGCTACTAAATTTAACTGCGGAAGTTGGGGAGAATAATTGAAGAGATTGTGTGGTTTGCATATGACTTTGTTTGCCTGAATATCTGGCAAGGCTTTTTCTTAAATGAGTAGAGTTTCACCGACTGATAATAGTTAGCTTGATTTAGATTAACTTTTTATCATTGACAAATTACTAGTTAGAAGATTTCTTTGCTAAGCATTATAGGGCTGCTATCTTCAGTTTAGGAGGTCCGAGATTCCTTGCATAAACCTGCTTTCAAATCCTAGTTTGTTTTAGATTGATATTTTTGTTGTCAACATTTTACAAGTTTTTATTTAGAAGACTTCTTTGTGAAACGATTTAGGGTTGCTGTATTGCAGGTGAGGAGGCTCGAGAAAGCATTGTTCCTACCATACATATTGTCTCAACACCAACATCTGAGGAGAAAGTTAATGCGAGTGGAAATGCCCAGTCTCAAACTCTGGAGTTTCTAGTGAGTGCAAAGACCACCCTTCTGCCTCCACCCCAGCCACCTGTTTATTTTACAGGATATAAACTCCCACCTGGGAACCCATGTGAGCATTTTACATTGCCTCCACCTCCAGCAGACAAAAAGAGGACAGGACCACGTCGTGAGTTTTCCTTACTTTGTTCTTTTAAGAATTGGTATTAGATGTTTTACCATGATACAATGTGACTGCCATCATTGTGTGACTCCATTAGTGGATTCTCCTTGCAGCATGTCCTGTATGTTACCTGCCTTTAGAAGATGCTGTTGCTCTCATACCGAATGCATCTTCTTATTCTCCAATCATAAGGGATTTGACATACATTCATGAAGAAAATTTAACTAAATCTGAATTTGGAGGGTCAGAATTTGGTGGATATCCTTCACTGAGACAGAGGAGTGATTCATATGATATAAGAGAGTCAATGAGCATTCACTGTGGGTATGGTAATTTCCTTTTGGGTCGTTTGGTGTGACTATTTAGACTATATTGATTTATTGTAAATGCAAAACTTCTTTATTTTCTAACTAATTAAGTGTTGCTTTTCAGCTGGATTTGACTGTGTACTTTCTTATTTTGGCAAACTTGTTCCAGGTTTGTCAGAGGAGTGAAACCAGGTCATCAGACAGGTTTTGACATTGATGAGTATGACCTTCGCGAGATGGAAAATTGTCGAGGAGTGGTTGTTGCATCTGCAATATTTGGTACTGGCCAACTATACGTTATTTTATCTTCTTTTTTTTTTATTAATTAATGAAGGAGATTCATCTTGAACAGGGGCATTTGATTTAATACGGGAACCAAAGAATATCAGCGAATATACCAAAATGAATGCCTGCTTTCATATGTTTGTGGATGAAGAAACAGCGGCCTTTTTAAGGAACTCTACCGATCTAGGCATTGATAATAAAGTTGGGCTGTGGAGGATTATTGTTGTCCATAACCTACCTTATTCTGATCCAAGACGTAACGGGAAGGTAAAGCTTGCTCTTTATTCCTGGTGCTCTTGTCAAGTTGCTATGTTCTCGCCTAGAAAACTGACCATTATATGTTTCTTGTGGTTGTGGTTATTCAAAATGAGGGCTGGGGTGTTGCGGAAGAATTCAAATTATCAAGACTACTATTTCTATATCATTACTCTGCAGTGTTTAGCTTTAATTACAATTTGTCTACATTCAACTTTGTGAACTGAGATTCTCTTTTACGATGGTAGATTCCCAAGCTTCTACTTCATCGGCTTTTCCCTAGTGCCCAGTACTCACTGTGGATTGATGCTAAACTTGAGCTGGTGGTGGATCCAATCCAAATTCTCGAGAGGTATGTCTAACTCAATAGAATTAGCTGTACATGTTGTCACTTCAATGGTCAAATATTGTTTTATTAGTCGTCTCACCATCCTTTTTTCATGAAACTTACTTGAAATTGAATTAGCAATGAATTATTGTTTATTATACATTCGATGTATGGTTTGAAATCATGCTAGCCCCTAATGGATCCTCATCTGGATGACGCATACCTTTTATATCATAACTATTTGATGGACTGTAATTGTGATATAACCGAACCATTTTTTGCGAACCATGTCCTTCACATCAATGTTTCTCATTATCCCCTGAATAACATTCCAGAACTGGCTACATCACACCAAACAGATGGGAAATTGGTTCTGTTTATGGATGCCCTGACACGGATAGTCCAATGGTGTTGTGATCAATAGAAACTCAAAACAGCTTTCTGTTGTACAATCTGCACATTTTTGTTATAGCAAAATGTCATTCATCCAAATTAAGTTTCTTCTGTTCTGCTACTGTTTCAGATTTTTGTGGAGGAAAAATGCAAGCTTTGCAATTTCAAGGCATTATAAGCGTTTTGATGTATTTCTCGAAGCAGAAGCTAATAAAGCCGCTGGGAAGTATGATAATGCTTCCATCGATTTCCAGATTTATTTTTACAAAAAGGAAGGTTTAACACCATATTCTTCCGCCAAGTTACCCATTACTAGTGGTATGACCATCTATCTCTTGTTGCAATTCTTTAATCTGTTCGAATTTTCTTTAACACCGTTGGGTGTCGTTTGCAGATGTTCCTGAGGGATGTGTTATTGTCAGAGAGCATATTCCAATCACCAATCTCTTTACCTGTCTATGGTTTAACGAAGTGGATCGTTTTACTTCGAGGGACCAGATAAGTTTTTCCACCGTAAGAGACAAAATCCATTCGAAGACTAACTACACCATCAATATGTTCTTGGACTGTGAAAGACGCAACTTTGTGATCCAGGTAATTTTTTCTTTCATGAATGTTACTTCTACAAGTTCTTGGAGATTTGTCCCAGCTTTTCGGAACATCATGTCGAGAACAGACTAACAGGAAATGGGACTTAGAAGTTCATGATCACGATGAGTAAATTCATTGCATGTTGTTGGAGGTTGAAGAACTCACCAAAATCTGAATTCTTGAATATTAGTCTTCTCTACTATCCTGCATCCACCAACTAGATGGGGTGTGATTGAAGAAATCACTGATCTAACCCTTCTCTGGTTACTGTTTCAGGGTTACCACAGAGACCTGCTCGAGCGCTGGCCTCCACCTCCACCACCCGGAGAAATTGCTCTGGTGCATCCTCCACCACCCATTATCATCACTACCAACGACAATATCAAAACGTCGGCTGTGGTTCTAGCAGACAGCTTCACAAACAGTCAAACTAAGAAGGTTCCTGCAAAGCATGGGAAAGACAGACGGTCAAGGCGCCATCGGAAGGTCATCACTGGCACTAAAGATGCCAACACCAACTCAAATTTTGTCTAGGCAAGATTGATAAATTCTTTCCTCCCCTGTTTCAAGATCGTTTTTCATCGGCGGGGCTGAGCTAGTCTGCAAGATGAGAAGAATCATAGGTATATTTTCCACATTAAGATTAAAATTTTCTTCAATTTTGTATTTGTGTACTATCCATTCTTACACAGTTGACACATTTTGATCCATTTTTTGATGTATATATACAATGATTCTAATAATTATTATCACATGGGGCTGCAACATAGTCTTATTTAATTATTGGTTTTCATATAGTTGTCATTGGATATGAAGTTGAATATTTGTTGGTGATCAGATAGTAGTGTAACATACTAAGTTACTGCTCAACTATGAAAGTTAAGAAATTAAATGAATGTAGCTAATAGTCTGTTGTTTTTTTAAAACAAAAATAAGTTTCAACATACATTATCTGAGACACAGCATAGGACACTACTAAATCTTCCACCTAGATCTTGTAAATGGAAGCACCAAAAATATTACAGGTAACATGAAACACAGAGGCTGGAGGCTCTGAGCTTCATGAACTGATCTCGGCTTCGAGGGCGAAGAGATTCATGACATTGTGGAGGGAGTAGAGAACGATGATTAAGTAAGCTATTGCAGCCACAAAACCAGCCACCAGAGCTCCTGTAATATGATCACAAAACTTAGGTACTTGTCCACAGATAGGCAGCCAACCTGCATGAGTATTGCCACCCTTTCCCACTTGCCCTATTGCCACGCATGCTGATATGCTTGAATCCAGCAGCAATACCATGATCTGTACATTCATTTATCAAGAAATGTAAGGGAATTAGTCTGATTCTTTTCCTACATCTGATCTGATATGTAATGAAATAAGAAATTGGTTTCGTGGGGCTGTTTTTACCACATCCAAGACCAAGATCATGTGCCCATATGAGTTCTTTGAAGGGACAAACAGTAGTATAAGGGTGTATCCACTTGCAATAGCATTCATCAAAACAAAGTACCTGCAGCATTGCACATATATGTATATAATGTTAGATACAATGCGCGTTGGGGGTAGCATCTACAAGATCATACGAACTTACTTGAATGTGGGGGAGTTCGTGTATTTCGCGTCGAACTTCATGTTGAGGACTTGAGCAGAGTCCTGGCTGGTGATCATGACCACTGTTGCAGAAACAGTGGCTCCCAAGGCTACAAGCCTCAGCAGAAACATGGGAATTCTCTCTGACAAACTCATGACTTTTATGGGATATGGTAGAATTTCTTTTAAATTTTTTTGATGTGTGAAATGAAATTAAACTCATATAAATGTGGAGCAAAACTTAGGCAGATAAACACAATGGATTAAATAACAATATAGAAAAATGTTGGTGTTAGGAAAGGCAGATGAGAGGGTGGTGTGACCTTTGTCTTCTTGGTAACCTAATGACTGCTCTAAATAATTTTTACCATTACTGTAATTATTATTTAATTTATTTTCAAATGTCATTGTGGCTTGAAAACGAAATTTATTGAATATTAATTGGCCCAAAGTTGAAAACTTAAAGAAAAAATAAAATAAAATCCTTACGAAGTCAGATCATGCAGTTGATATTTATTAATGTGTGAAGGCAGTAATTAATTAACATTAAGAAAATAGTGTGGGTGGGTGGCCTACATAGTAATTTAGAGTAAGTTTTAAATAATTAATTAATCTATGTTGATTAAAATGATTATAATTTAGGGGTTAATTTATGAATAATGATGTAATTAGAGCCAGTTGGAAGAAGATGTGTGAATTGGTTATGGTTCAACTAACCGACCGGTTCAGTGGGTACGGCTCCAACCAGCAGTAACTACGTGCACTGTATTTTCTTAATTAATTCTCTATGTTGAAATGAAATTGATCAATTAGTAGTTTTAATTATTAAATAAGATTAACATGCATTTAAATGTTTATGACTTTTTAATGGAATCATTGGAGTTTAATGGAATCGAACACTAAAATAAGATTAACATGCATTTAAATGTTTATGATTTTTTAGAAAAGAAATTAGTTTATTCTGAATAATATAATGTATAGTCAGATATTTATTATTTTAATAGTGATACTGCTAATCAAAATCAGATAAATTATAGAGATCAAGATAATTACTGATATGTGAATTTTGAGTAAACTTAAAGTCATGTACTGATAAATAAAGTTACCAATATATTTTCAAGTTTGAGAAGCTAGCCATCTTATAAATAAACAATTTCTACATGAATATTGAGTAACATTTTTTTGTTATAAGTCGGTTTTATAAAAGAGGAGTGAAAGTAATAAAGGGGAACGCATAGCGCATGCATGCAAGGGCAGGTGCAGGCACGATGCTGATGCACCTTAAAACTGTGAACATGAGAAATAGAACATCCTTATTTTCATGTAAACCCACGTTAACTGAATCCACTCCACTATATAAATAAATCAACTCCATAATATTATATTAATTTCATCTCAAATAAAAATAAAAAATTAAAATGGCTCCACTAGTTAAACCATCGCATCACCTCGCCATCGCATTCACCCTGCTGCTGCTTACCTTCGCTTTTTCCTCCGCCCATCGCCTCCATCCCTCCGATATCGTCGCCACCGTCCCCGCCTGGCCTATTCCCGTCGGCCCCGAGCCTATTCCCGTGGCCACTATGGCCTTCGAGCCTCCTCCTCCCGCCATTGGGGTTCATGAGTCTGTTCCCGGAACCAGTGCGCCACCAGATAATAATTATGTTTATGATGAAGACTTCGAGAAGCCCCCACCGCGTAAGGCGGATAACATTGACGTGGTTGGCTGCGACGGCTCGCCGGGTTGCGGTGGCGGAGCAACGCCAAGTCGCGGTGGATATCCTCCTGTTCCGACAAACGTCCTTTATTATTGCAAACCTATGGACTCCAATGAGAGATGCCCCGGCTGCGGCGGATTTACGATCTACTTAGGTTTATGAGCATCAATCTTGATCATCAAAGATTGATCACAGTATTTATGATCATCGTGTGCAATAAATGCGGGCTGCAAGAAATCATGGTGTCATTTTATATGTAATAGAATAAGGCACAACTTTTTATTTATTTCTCCACATTTTTCAAAAAAAAAATTAGTTTGATAACTAAATTTAAATATAGAGGTAATCGAATTAAACCAAATTATCGAATCGAGATTCTTATTTAGTTTTCGATTATTTCAGTTATAATTAAATTTTTATATAAATTTAATAAAATTAAAAATCAATCTATATATATATATATAATTAATTAACAGAAAATATATGGGAACAAAATTACATAGTTAAATAATAGATTATATCTCAATTATATTCTAAAAGCCCCAAACACTTGCCAAATCTCGACATCAATAGGGGTCAAACCAGGAATAAAAATTAAGATATAAAACTATTTACAGGCCAGTCTCTTTAACCCAACCATAGTTCATGATTAAGAAATTAATTTTGATCAAAAAAGTTAATTAAATGATTAACAAATCCACGAAAGTGTAATCAACAGTCATAAGTCAATACATAGGTTATTTAGCCTATTAGGCTAAACATTCTTATCATTAAATTAAAATAAGATAAAAATTGAAATAAAAACTTTAAATAAAATTTATACTTACAAATTTAACCTTCAAAGTTGGAAATATTTTATTTATTTGGATGGGAAATATACAAGGAGAGAGAGAGGGAAAGCTATTGCTGATCAACACATGAGCTCTTTCCTTTCTTCAAAATAAACTACCTATTAATAGACTCCAATATTCGGATTTCATCCTCTTAATAAATGAAATTTAAAAGCACACAGAACAAAATATTCAAAACATACATAATTTAAATTTTGAATTCATAAGAGAAATAATGACCTATATGTAGGTCTAACTAGGCATTATCTATTTATGCTTTATTTTACGGTGTAGAAAATTTTATGTTGGCCCCTCCATTTATGCCACTTCATGCCACCTGTATTATTCTCTGCAGGTGTGATATTTATTTCTCTGATCTCTTCTTCATGATTCATGATTGTGAGGTTGATCCATCCTTTTCATTTTTCCTGATTGAGTCCACCAGTGTATCTTTGATAGCCTCAAACACATCTTCGATCTCAATATCATTTGGATTTTGTGCATCTTGTCGATATGTTGACGACATTGTCGAGTCTGATTTATTATCTTCTTCTAATTGAGAAACAAGATCTTTCTTCATTTCATCCACATATGCAGCAATCACCTGTTCTTTGGTTAAAGAAGTTGATTTCATTCTCATCTTTTGAGTGATATAATCAAATGGTGAAGGAGTATTGATTATCTCATGTTTTTCTTGATAAATTTTTAACTTTTACTCTATTAATTTAAGAGTGTCATTTCCAAGCAATTGTTGGGTATTTGGGTCGATTCTCATCATTTTGTTCCAAAATTTGGTGTGAGAGACTCTGAAAAGGCAGGGGATTTTATTTTCAGTATAACCGAATTCTAGAGTCCATTTCCATATCCAGGGATAGAAAATTCAATGAAAAAGAAACAAGAAGCTATTCCTTCTATGTACAACTGAGACTCTCTTTTCTTTTGTAGGTGAGGGGACATATCTATCCATTTATCAAAGGATAATTTTATTGTTTGGGGAAGAATATATGGAGTAGGACCAAAACAATAGAACCAGTGTATGAAGTAGTGAGGAATTCCCTCAAAGAAAACATTTGAGCATATTTTGATAAATCAAGAATGCTTGTGTTTATCATTTTGATATGCGAATGCTTTTATGAATGCACCGCAACAATCCCAATAGTTATATTCAACTATGGTTTTATTTGGATATATTAACTTTTTTTCTCTTTGAGGAGAAATTCCTCATTCCTCTAAGGATATAACCTTTTTAATAATTATTTTGCTGAAATTATGAATTTCTTTATTGGCTCCATCAAAATGTTGTATTTTACAGGAACCACTTTGTTCTAAAATTAGTTCATAATAATGTATGAACTTATAAGTTCTCGCTGGAAATGATTAAATATTCATAAATCTCTGCATTAATTTTCATGGATCATTTTTCCATTTCAGATCTTTTTCATCAATATAATTTCTTTAAATTTATTAGTTGAGAATCCAATATTATTGAATTCTGATACTTCGTTGCCCATAATTTTGGCATAAGAAGGAGAAGTATTACTTTCCTCTGTTTGTTTTTGTCTTCTGTATCCCAAAAATGCTTGATATTCAGCATTTTGGGATAAATCAGCAGTTATTAGCTTTTGTTTTCCATGTTGGGCTATCAGCTCAGGAGTGTGTCCTCGACCACCTCTTCCTCTATAAGAGGAAATACATCTACCTTTTAGACTCATATCTGAAGTCATTGTAGATACTCACGGGTTAGAAAATCTGGAAGATTATTTTCTTCTCCCTTTTTATGAATAATTTCAAAATCAAAAGGGGCTAAATGTGCTTGTCACCTAGCAAACATTTGTTTAGAAACATCATGTTTAAAATCTTTTTGAAACATAAATTTTGCAGAACTATAGTCTGTAAGAATAGTAAATTTTTGATTATATAAATCATCCTGAAATTTTAATACACAATTTACAATTGCAAGAATTTCTTTTGCAACGGTTGCGTAATTTTTTTGTGCATTATTCCATTTTCCTGAATAAATCCTAACAAGAAATGCTTGTTTAGTATTAGGATCAATTTGAGTGAGAATACCACCAAATCCAATGTCTGAGGCATCTGTTTCAACAATCTTTTTTCATTTAGGATTGCTTAACATAAGACAAGGGAGTGATTTCACCTTATTTTTAATTCTTCTAACAGCTTCTGTATGACTACTTGTCCAAGGTTTAGGATTCTTTTTAAGTCTATCATATAAAATAGTAGTTTCTTGAATTGAATTCTTATAATATGGAGCAATATAATTTAAGCTTCCTAAAATTCTTTGTAACTGAGTTTTATCAGTTATTTCATCTGAGAATTTTTCTGCAAATTCTATACTTCTGTTTATAGGAATTATATTTCCTTTTTCAATATTATGCCCAAGAAGTCTTACTTTTGTTTGAAAAAACATCATTTTAGGTTTGGATATAACTAAACCATTTTGTATAATTAATGCTTTAAACATATAAAGGTGTTTAAAATGCATTTCTATAGTTTTTGAAAAAACTAATATCATCAATATAAACAATTATGAATTCACTATATGGTGTAAAAATATCGTTCACTATTTTCTGGAATTCAGAAGGAGCATTCTTTAAACCAAATGGCATTACATTTCATTCATAATGTCCTATAGGTACATTAAAAGCAGTCTTATACCTATCAGACTTATTAATTTGAATCCGCTAATATCCTGATTTTAAATCAAATTTAAAAAATATAATATTATCGTATAATCTGTCTAACAAATCTTTTTTATTAGGTATAGGATGTCTTATCCATTTTAATACCTTATTAAGAGGTTTGTAATTTATAACTAACCTAGGTATCCCTCTTTCAATTTCTGAATGTTTATTAACATAGAATGCAGTGCATGACCATGGAGATTGTAAAGGACTTATAAGTCTTTTTTGTAATAAGGATTCAATTTCCTTTTTACATAACTCTAAATATTCTGAGATCACTTGGCAATGTCTAGCCTTAGTAGGTATATTCTTTTCATCAAATGAATCTTCATAAGGAAGAGAAACAATATGTTTCTTTCTATCCCAAAAAGTATTAGGATGATAATTATAAATGTCAATAGAAAATTGATTTCTTATAAGACTTATTTTATCATGTAATTTAGGATTTTTTTAATTGTTCTTCAATATTTAATGTCATTATTTCGTGTTTTAAGAAATTTATTTGATTTTGTTTTGCTTTGATATTATTATATACATTATGTAACATTTTAGCAAAAGGTTCAGTAATAAACTCTAGAAAAATATCATTATTTTGGAAGGTTCCTATTATTCCTTTATCATCTACCTTTTTTAATGGATATATATCATTTAAGAAATGAGTTCCAAGTATAACTTGATTTGAAATATCTTTAGCTAGTATAAAACTTCGTGGAATACATTTATTATCTATGCATAAAATATTTTAGGTAATTTATATTGTATTAGGAGTTTATCTCCTCCAGCATGCCATAAGGTATGTGTTGTTTTATGAAAGTATCTGGTTGGGATTAAACCTTCCTGTATTACATTTAAATATGCTCCACTATCAACAAGGGCAGTAAATGGTTTGGAAAAATGATTATCTACTAATAATGAAATTTTTATGTACCATTTTTTAGATACTATCATTTGTAGAGAGGTTAGAAAATTTTCATCGAAAACAAGTTTTTCTTTTGAATTGTTAAATTCTTGAATTTCATTAATGTTATATAATGAATTTTCTAATTTAGAAATTCTCATTTCTTGAATATTATTCTTATCCTTTAAATTTTTAATTTCATTTTTTAAATTATCTATTTCTATTATTAAATCATTTGGAGAAGTATTTCCTTCTTTAGTTCTATTTTTTTTTTTTAGTTACTTCATAACCTCAACCACGCGATAGGGTCCTTGTAGGACTAATAATTTTTTCTTGAAATTCTTCATTATTAGAAGTGGAGGGTATATTCTCTAAATTAATATGCTCTATTAATTGTGCTCTCATTGAGGGATCTTTTATTGTTTTTAGTAGTTCTAACACATGATTTGAAGTTATAACATAAATTGCCATTTCTGAAAATTGAGATAGAATTTTATAAAATTCTGATTGATCCTTCTTATCATTAGAAACTTGATTTATTTGTTTGGGACAAGTTTGTCCTAAAATACAAGGTTCGCATTCTGATTCGGATTCTAAAATTTCTTCATTTTGTAAAGCATTTAATGCTTCATTTTCCAATTTAGAATAGGAACTTGAAGATAATTTTGAATCTAATTTTTTAGTTTCTGAATTTAATAAAGTTTGTAACATCTTGGATTTTTAAATCTTCTGAAATATCAAGACTATTAATCTTTTTCTTAGTCCAATAGTTTCTGTGGAATGTCCAAATTTTCCGCATGTTTTACAAATTTTAAATTTATCTTTCTTATATTTTTTTTATGAAATCTTTCATTCTTTCTTTGAAATTTCTTCTCTAAATGCTTTGGAGAATATGTAATATCCGAGAAATAAATTAAGATACTTAAACTTAAATTCATGGAATAAATTTAAAAGTTATCAACAGATTTATTTTTTTACAAGATGGGGAAATGATGAAATGGTTGTGACGTGAGAAATCTTACAAGAGGATGCAAAAATTATTAGAAAGATATGGGAAGATATGCATACTATTTCAACCACATGCTATATAACCTAATGAAGTTAGGTGAATTTTCAGAGGAGGCATGAATTTAATTGCTAGATACCACCTAAGATATTATACACATGCTAGCCTATATGAAATAAAGAATACGGAGAAGAAGTCAAGCTGCAACTTCAAGTATTTAAACACCCCTGTTCAGCCCTTCAGTGTAGCCCACTTCTCTGAATTTTCCGGCCACTCTCCGGCGAATATTTCGTCGTGCCACCACCACCCTCGTATAGCCTGTACTTCAGAGATTACACAGTAATTGAGAACACGAAGTTTCATCGTAAAACAAGGGAGTAATCACCGTCCGAAGTTGCTGCGACGGTAAGTCGGGGTTTCCGCATAGATATTCATAACTCGTTAAATTGACGACGACACTTAGATTTGTTTACATATTCGTGTTCCTCGTGAATTTAGGAACTTATTGATATTAAATCACGACCAACCCAGTCGCCGGAACGCCGCCACCGCCGCCGTGAAGAATTCTGCGCAGGTGAAACTTTCACCTTCTTTTTCGGCTAATTTTTCAGCTTTCCGGCGAGTTGCTTGTGCATGTCGTGGTCTTGGGTTGATATAGGGTCGGATAGTATAGAGGTCGGAGGTCGGAGGAGACTAGCTAGGTTCGCCGGAAAAAGTTCGCGCATGTCGCACGAACTCCGGCCGCGTGTGTTTGCTACTGTGCGCTCGCGTTAATTAACGTTGTGGTTGTCGATCGATGTGCCTGTGTCGATTGACGCCATGGCTGTCAATCGACAGGGCCGACGTCGATCGACGCCGTGGCAGTAGATCGACGCAGACAACATGCTCACCCAAAATTGCATATTTCACTCATTTTTTATCCAATTCGACTTATTTTCGATGCATAAGTTTATATATGTTTAATATTATGTTTTACGCACGTGAATATGCAAAAAGAACTAATTTCCGATGTTGGATTCTGATTATGTTGAATTAAATAAGGTTATTTGCATGCTTAAAAATGCAACGTTGATTCTTTCGATGGTTGTAAAAAAGGGATAAATTGTTTAGAAAGGTTTATTGAGTTCCATGCATGCCTTGATATACGAGGGATGCATGTCGAACTGTCGGGTTGTTGGTCAAGTCCAGTCAGTAGAGCCTAAAACCTGGAATCCTAACACGTCAACTAGATACTAACTACTCCCTCCATTCCGATTATATAGTCCGGGTTACTATTTTAGGGTGTTTCAATTATATAGTCCAGTTTCTATATTTAGTATTGTTTTTATATGATCATTTACCATTATATCCCTGAATAATCTTGGAAAATGATAATATTAAATGTAATATTATGAAAATGAGAGGTTAATTAATGTTTTAAATAAGGGTAATGTTGGAAGTTTGTTTAAACATTAAATAATTTTTGACAAACGTGCAAGATCAAAGTGGACTATATAATTGGAACGGAGGGAGTATTTAACAGTTAGACTATACGTTCTAACGTATTTTTATGCCGTATTGATGTTTGAAGGAAACACAAGGAATCACCGAAGCTCATCAACTCTATATATTCATCTCAAATTCGTACGCTCTTTGAAAGGTGGGGACTATTTCGGTAAAAATCCAAAAATTCCCTTTTCGAGCTGTAAGCTCATTTTTCTAAAATGTGTAATAAAATGTTTTGTTTTAAACTGATTGTCTATGCCAAATATTTTTGTGATGTCATATCTGTACCTCTGGTTGATTAAACTCCCGGAGAGATAATTAATGAGGTATGAACCGGGCACCAAGGCTCGCGCTAAACCTTATTAATATATTGAGGATTTCTATCCTATGTACGATGAGCCACGAGCTCCATTTTCTCAGGTCCCTCAACTGGAATGCTGACACCTCACGGTGTGATAAGGAGAGGTACGGGGTACCTTTAAAATCGATCGGATCTCACAGGTACGCCCTAAGATCAGTGCACTAATTGATGACAGTGGGTCGAGTGGGTTACGACGTTCCCAGTTGTTCATTGTAACTCGAAAGTAGGCCAACTTCCAGTTACACAACGATAATCAGATATGATCTCATACTCTAAATTCTGCATGTAGTGAAAATAAAATGTTTTAGGTAATCACGGTACTTTCAACAAAACCCGTGAGTTACCGGTGTGTGTGGCATAGCATTCATATCTATAAATGTATGTTTTCGGGCATATTTCCACAGGGTACATTAGTACTCAGCCCCTCGCATTATTTCTAAAATGTGTAGGTTAAAAGCCAGGAGGAGGAAGAGGAAGAGGAAGAGTAGGCTAAAATGTGTAGGTTAAAATGTGTAGGTTAAAAGCTATTTTTCTTGTAGTGAGTGAAGTGCTGAAGCTGTGATTATCTAATACCAATAAGAGCAGATCTTGAGATATGCATATCTCCTCTACACAACTTTCCACTGCATTGAACCTCTAACATTATAATTTCTTTTCCTCTTTGATTGAAGTTGAGAATTTGATCAAACTATGTATAATTTAAAATGTATTGGCATGAGAGTTGTTTCTTTCTGTTTCATTAATAAACGTATGTATGCGTTTGATTTTGCACGCTTCCGTAAATTCTTGTTTGACTCGTACAACCAATTAAATTTTCCCTTGTCAATTTGTCCAACGCCATTGTAGCATTCCTGATAGTTTAGGAAGACAAATTGGAGGCGCTACAGAATATTTACGGTGTTTAAATTTCCTATAAGGTTTTTTTTCCTAGAATTTTCTTTAATTATAGGATCTTCTAATCTAAATTGTTCACAAAATTGTCCTAATTGTTTCTTTTCATCAAGATTTTATCTTTTAATTTGTTGCTTAAGCTTTATTTCATTACATAAAGCTAACCCATCATGTATACAAATACCAATTAACTTTTCATAGCTATAACTTTCATATGGAATAGCAGCAAAATCTTTTCTAAGTATTTTCCAACTCTTTCAGCAAATAAGCTTGGGAGAGTCCATCAATAAATTTTGATTTCCAATGTGGATTATTACATTCAGGTAATTCCATAACTCTACTAAGAAAAGTGTTTTTATACCATCTAAAATCAGATAGTGTTTTACACCTTAAGTTTTGGAGTAAAGTTCTAATAGTTTCACTATTATTTGTATATCTTCCAGTAAAATGTTCAATAATATTCATTATTAGTGTATAAACTACATTTTCTACTAGAGCATTATTTCCTATTTTTACTGTATTCAGTATTTCTTAACTACTGCTAGTTGTGAGATAATTATCCCACCATCCTCTTAATTGTCTAGTAAAACCAGCAACAATCATTTTTGCTATACCCTTATCAGTATTACCACTTGTTTTACAAACAGTAGAATACATCAACATTCTATGAGCAGTATTATAAATCTGCTTATATGGAAGACCATCAATATTTCATTCATAAATTCTACTACCAGAGTAACTTGTATCTAATATATCATTATATTCTTCTTGTAAAACATCCATAGGTGTTGGTTGGTGTTGGTCGTCTATAATAAAAACGACTTTGAATTGGTTTATCAGCCCATTTATTTTTAATTCTATTAACTTGATCTTTAAATACTTCTTTATAATTTGGATTTTCTAGTAATTCATATTCTAATTTTTTATCCAATGTTTTAATACTAAGTTTTTTAAACTTTTCTTCTAATAATTTTTCTAATTCAGTCGTTGACTTTAATTTAAATTCAGGAATATTTGGAGGAGGCTGAATACTAGGAGTAGCTAGTTCTACTTCTGGTATTATTTTAACAGCAGTTGGTTGAATATGTTTTTATTGCAGTTAGAATTGCATCAACTCTATTATGTAGAGATTGATTTGATCTCCAATAATATTTAGATACAAATTTGTATAATTTTGTTGTTCAAATATTATATTTATTTGTTTACATGCAACAGGAAGTGTATCATCTTCTAAGAGTTTGGCAAAGGCTAAGAATTATGATTTTTTTTTCATTTTTCTCAATATGGAATGCTTGTTGTAGAGGATGTACTCCTTTGTAAATTTTTCCATTTTCTAAATGATAATTTCTTTCTAATACTGAGATATAACTCGTAACATATATGTCTATGAACCATGGAAAAAAAGGAATTAAAGCATTTTTTTTGTTCACAAGTCTTATAAAATTCTTCTTGAAAATATAATTTTTCAGTATTACTAAGATTATCAAAAAACCAAGTTCTAAATAAAGACCATCTTGGATTTTTAAATTCTTCTGAAATTATTTTTCTGGCTTGTGAGTCATAACTAAAATCTATTTTTTTTTTTTACTTTTATCCATTGAATAGGAAAATCCATCTCTGACATTGTCGGGTCTAAATTACCTGTAGATTTTGTGTTAATTTCTCTAACAATATTTTGTCTGTTGATATATAATTTATCAGCAACTGTAGAACTTGATGCTTCTGAAGATGTTCTTTCTCTTATATGTGATGTAGAAGCCCTGTGTGGAGTAGGAGATTCTACTCTATAATCCATTGGTGATTCTACTCTATAATCTATATGAGATATATATGATCTAATTGTACTTCTTATATGAAAAGGCGATAATTTGATATTTTTATCCAATCTTATATTTACAGACCCTTCTGGATCTTGAATTACATCTATTAGATTGTTTTGAATTTTTGGTTGAGGAGGTATAACCTTTTCTATTGTCCAATTTGTTGGAAAATTAATTTCTTCCCATTTAATAGGTCTTCTAGATGTAATATTTGATTTACAAAATTTGTTTCTATTATAACTGTTTCATTTACAGGTTTATCAGCCATTTTTCAGTGTGGATTTAATGGTTTATAATATATTCTATAACAAATACAGATTATTTTTATACCAGGAATATAATTATAACAATGTATTTTAACATTTAATATTAATGCATCAAGTATATTTGCATCTGATAGTGATAATTGCAAATTAGGATATACATTAAAATAAATTGGGCCATGAGCCAAACTTGATTCTATAATTCCCACAAGTAATTGTTTCCAATATAAATTTCTACCATCTCTTAAAGCAGCAAAAAAGCTTTTACGTAGTCATTCTAATGTTAAGGGTTTAAATGCAATTTGTACTAATTCTATATGAAGGAATTTAGGTGTGTGTCTATAATTTTTTATATCTTTTTTACTTAATAATTTAATCACTTTTTCATGATCTTCAAGCGAGAAAGATTCTTACTACTTGTTTTAATTCTAATTTTTCAAAGGTTCCCAATTGAAATATTAATGTCGGTTCAATTTTAGGAATTGTTCATTTATTAACTAAATCTAGATCTTGTGGTATTTCATATTCTTTACTTTCAGTGTTTTTAACACTGTCTTTATCTTTGCATCCGATTATACTTATTTTAATTTTTAATATGTGTTGACTTATAAAAATATATTTATATTTTAATTTTAATATATATATATATATATATATAAATTCGGTTATTTCGGTCTGGAAAAAAATAATCGAACCAAAAATTGGAATATTAAAAAAAAATTACTGAACCGAAACGAAAATCAAAATAACCAAAAAAATTTCGGTTGGATTTGATTTTCAATTTTTTCGATTTGTTGCTCACTCCAGCATGTAGAATGTAGATGCATATGTCAAATGACCGAAACACCCTCATCCTCTCCGTGCAGCTGCTGAGATGTAAAATTTGATTTCGCAAACAGAAAATACAAAACTTGAAAATTGATTGTTTTTCCAAAAGAAATGATTCCAGATCAATGGGCGCCTCCCTGCAATACCCAATGCACTCATAAATATGCGGCTCTCATGCAAATCCCATGTAATCTTTAATCAAAATTTTTTTTTGTGTGCGCCCTCCAATTTTGAATCTTGTTTGTTTTGTGCTAACACGCACTTGCGTAATCGATTTTGGTATTGGAATTTCAAATTCCTGTTGTTAATGTGGAGAAATTATGATAATTCTTATGGTCCGGATTATGTGGGATATTTTTGGAGTAATTAGACTGTATTTTGAATTGGAGGAATTCAATTTGATTTGACAACCTTCAAGCGTTCAAGATTAGTTTTCAATGACCAGGATTTCGACAAATAACTCATGATTGTATGTTTTGTTTGTGCGAACACCCTGAGTTTGGTGTTATCCTCTCAATGGTAATAGTTTTATTGGGATGACCTCTTTGGGTATTGTCCAGTTGAATTCTATTCGTAGAAAATGTAAAAATGTCTGTTTTCTATGAGATGTCTGAACTCAAAATAGATTGAAGGAAGCCCATATGTCAGAATGTTGTTGGGTTCCACACAGATTATTTTCTTTTCCTAATGTTGTTTTTTCACGATTGGGATTTGTTCTTACTTAACCATGTACTGATTTGAATCCTTTAGGGAGAGTCTTCTGCAAAAAGGGTTGTGATGCTGATGGTGATACTTGGGACGAATGTAAGTTTGAATCCCCATTTCTGCATATCTGCTCATGAACAGACTGCAATTTAGTGCTGGTTTCTGACTAATTTGAGGAGCATTTGCATTTTGCACTGAGATTTTATGGTTTTTCAAAAAGTGGCT
This sequence comes from Plectranthus barbatus, assembly GCA_026898455.1. NCBI lineage: Eukaryota > Viridiplantae > Streptophyta > Magnoliopsida > Lamiales > Lamiaceae > Plectranthus > Plectranthus barbatus. The sequence continues at coordinate 33,469 of JAPKLW010002598.1, forward strand.
ATAACCTTTGCAGGCAAAGAATAAGCTGATCACTGTGAAATGCTTGCTTCTTACATTGCTAAAAAAAGATTGATTTCTAGTAATTTGAACTCAGGTTTGGGAGAGTGTGACGAGATCTGCTACAAAGACCCAGTCCTGAAGGACAAGCAATGGAGTGCCTACATTGATCGTTCGCCTGGTTCTGCCAGCTACTCGGAGGTTCATTCCTTCACTCGCCTGAGCTTTATAGATCTTCTTGCACATATCTATCCCTTTTCTGCTTCTATCATTCTTGTTTGCAGAATGCATGTAATTTATTCTTGTGTGACAGGAATGCTTTCGTGCCTGTGTAGCTGGCTGTGGTTATAAGGTTAGTTCAGATTGGAAAATGATTAGTCAAGACAACATTTTGCAATGCTTGATCTATTGCATCATTCTTTGGTTGCAGTTCGATATCCCTCCAGAGAAAATCAAACAAGTTCATTCCAGACCACCGAAGCCTCCACCCGAAGAGAAGCCAAAACCACCTGCTGCTGAGTCCTCTAACCTTCCCTTATCCAAGCCAGCCACGGATGAAGTTCCCAGCACTTCTGCTTAGCAGTAACACCATCAATGTATTTTTGTAGGAGTTTCTTGCTGTATTGATTCTTCTCTTACTTTTGTTAAAAATTTTAAAAATTGATTATCAGTGATGACATAATTGATCTCAAATTCTTTCTTAGCAAAATATGATCAGCATCAAGAATTAGAATTGTTGAGGTTCGATTTCACGAGAAAACGGAGCCCTTAGAACTTTATGAAAACATTGCAAATAATAACAAGAAAATAAGGGAATAAACGAGAATTAAGTATGGAAAATAAATAAATGACGAGCGAAACAGAGCAGATTTGCTTGGTGTGAGCGAGACGGAATCTGTAAAAGATTTGACAGAGTTTCGGCTAGAAATTTCTTAGGGAGCGAATGGGGCAAAAAATGAGCCTCATGCCCCTATTTATAGACAGGATAGGGGTAGGTAGGCAGCAGCTAACCCTACGCGTCGAGCTGCAACGGCTCGCCGTGGATATCGGGCCGTTCGCGAGTTTTTCGGGGGAGGTTAGGGCTTCAACGATCGGGCGCCGCTAACGAGCTAGGGTTTTTCTTCCTGGACCGTCTCGGCATCGAACCGCTCAGTTCCTCGGTGGCGAAGCGCTTTAGTCCTCGGTGGCGAGGCCTTGGCTTAGACAACTTCAGCATTTCGTTGGCACTGGTGAGCCAGTCTTCTGGGCTGGGCTTGTTAATTCGGGTTAGCCTGTCAATTGGGTCTGGGCCCGTGGGCCTGACCCCAACAATAGCCCCTTTTGGTTTCAGGGCATATCCAGGATAGGCGATGGAATCAAAACTGCGAGTTAAGATTCGCTACAGAGTGCGGAACTTGAGGCGTCCAAGAGACTATCCTCGGGCCCGGGAGATACTTCCGGAGAGAGTAGCTCCTATAGGGAGTAATCGGGATATTACTCCTGGTCGATACGAAGATTCCTTGGGAATGCAAGCGTATTACCGTGCGGGGAACATCGGGATGTTGCCCCGCGGGCCAATGCGTGAGTCCGGGGGTCACGCGGGTTAGAACTATTCCGGAGAACGTTCCGTTACATGGAGGAGGGCTCCTATGTGTGCACTCTGTTTGAACTCCGTAGAGTGTTGGCGGGGTGAGTTACAGCGGGTCATAGGGCACCTGGTGAGTTCCCGTGGGGAGGCCTCACATTCCCGTTGAGGGTGCCGATCGCGCTATAGTTCTCCCGCTAGGGGGTGTTATCGTTCGGGGGCCCTGCTGAGTGGGTCGATATCGATGGGCTAATCACCTCGGCTCCGAGGCGTGAAACGCCTCGCTGTCGAGCTTTTCATTTTTTTGACTTTGCCGCCTCTGGGGTGGCATAATTGTAATTTTGGTTAGTTCTGGGGGCAAAGTTTGGAATGCGGACGGTTTCTGCTGTCTCAGTATAAATGTTCGTTCTCTTCTTCATTTCGTCAGTTTTCGCGTTCGTGAGCTTCAAATCCGGCGGTTTGACAAAGCTTTGGCAGTTACTGTTCCGGTGAGAGTGGATTTTTCTGGCGAGTGCTCCGGCGAAGCTGTGTTTTCTTCTTTTCTCTGCAACTCCAAAGCTCGCGACTGAGGTAACTTTCTTATACCCATCCATTCTCCGTTCGTTTTACTTCCGCTTCCGGCTGCGTGTGTGTTTGGTCTTGGGCTTCTCGCGTGATTTGCCTTGGAACGTGTAACTGTTTCTGATCCTTCGTTCATGTCCTTTTGTGCGTATTTCCTTTTCCGATTCATCTTGTGACGTCTATTTTCATGATTCCTATTGCTTAACTGCGTGATTGGTTTCTGGGTTTGTCCTTTGGGTAGTGCGGTTTGCGCAGAATCTACTGGCCCCTTTTTTTTTGCATTGGGGTTCCGAGTTTGCTGTGGTGCCTTGAGGCTTTGGCGCTATCAAAGCGTGATACGATTGGGGGTCAAATTGTTTAGTTGATTGGCTTGGATGCCTGCTTAGGATAGTTTGGGGGGATCAGTGTGCATGATATCTTGTTTTCGGATTGCGCTTCCGTTTCTTGCATTGGTTATTGTGTTCTGCGACCCTTCGTGTGCATGGCGTGATCGTGATTGCTCGGCATCGGATGCCATATTAGCTTGGGTTGTCGTCGTTTTTGTGGGTCTGAGATCTTTTCCCTTTCCCTGACTGGGTGCGCTTTCCTAATTTTCTTCGCTTATATTGTGGGGGAGAAGGTTCTCTGTTTTTGTTGTGTTGAGAGTCTTTGTTTTAAGCCTCGTTCATTTCAGTTTGATTCTTGAGTGATGGTGTCGTCGGTTGAGATCTGGGAGGAGCCTACTTCTTCCTCTGGCTCGGCAGAGACGGATATTAGGGGGTCGGTTCATGAAGATGAGGCTGACCATGAAGCGGGTCGGTTCGTTCGCGAGCCTCCGGTGGAAGACCTTGAGCCCGAGGAGATATCCGGAGAGGAAGATCACGAGGAACTGGGCGAGGACTACGAGTCTGATAGCGAGGGTTCGTTCGAACCCATTGAGGTGGATCGGTCCTTTATTAAGAAGGATCAGATCATACCAGACGATCCAGTGCGGACGGCGGTATCTCTGGCTACTGAGGATGATGTGAAGAGGTATTCGATGGGTGTGGCGTGCCACAAAATGGTTTATACCTTACCGGGTCGAGGTGAGAGGTGTGACCGTCCGCCGCGACCTGACTGCGTCGCCTTTTTCCTCCCTGTGATCCGCTATGGGATTGGGGTGCCGGCCCACGCCTTCTTTCGAGCGGTTCTCCAGTCGTATGGACTTGCTCCCTTCCAACTTGCGCCGATCGCATGGTGTCACATGCTCGGGACTTTGCTCGTTTTCTTTGATGCGGGCCTTGGTTATCCGACCCTTCGCGAGTGGCACTTCCTGTACCGACTGGGTCGGTACCCTGCCGGTTACTATTATTTTACGAAGAGAGATTCGTTGGCTGAGGCGATGATCACGAAGTGCGCTCAGAATACACCGAAATGGAAGAATCAGTGGGTGTGGCTGGAAATGAGTCGTACGGATCCTGAGTTTTTAGCGGAGGGTGGTGTGCCTATAAGTGCGGATTTCGACCCGATGGTTTTTGCGAGGCGTTTACTTGCTCCGTTTTTTACTCCTGTTCAATGTTTTTGCAGGGTACAAGCAGCCTGTTCTCACATCCGAGGAGGATTCAAGGGTGGAGATTGCTTATTCTAGGAAGAACCGAACCTATACCTCGGTTCGTGGAAGAAGGAGTGTGGGTGCCGAGCATTGGTGCAACCGTAAGGGCGAAAAAGAAGCTCTGCCCGCTGATATGGCTGGACTGGGTCCACATGACTTGTTGGCGGCTATGATGTCGCAGAAAAGACCTCGAGAGGTGAGCACTTCCGCCCCGACCGACGACCAACCTCCGACCAAGAAGACGACAACCGAGGCTCTGCAAGCCGGGGGATCGCGCGGTGCGGGGTCGGTGCCGAAGACTACTGCTGGTGAGGGTTCGGGAGTCTTGGCTACTCCCCCTTCGCCCACGCGCCGAACCTCACCTCCGCGCAGGCCCTTTCCTCCTAGAAGGGAGGGTCGAGATGAGCGGCGTAAGAAGAAAGCCCAGGACTCCAGCACGGACTCGAGGGCTCGGTCGGAGCCGACTAGGCAGTCTGGCCAAGGTGAGCTCGTGCTAAGTGGTTCAGGCCCGACCGACATTGCCTCCTCCTCTACTGCTTACGCTATTCGGGTCAAGCGCATTCTGGACGGGGAGATCAAGGCCGATGACTTTGACAGTGCTTATGCCCGGGAGGCCTTTACTATGGAGATGGTCATGCATAAGGTTAGAGATTTCCTCAGGTTCACCTTCCGGTTCTTGTCTGAACTTATTCTTCTATTGTAGACGACTCGGAAGTTCGCGATCTATACCGAGGGCTTGATCCGATCCCTGGATTCGGCGAGTGAGGGTGCGAGTCAATCTCGAAAGGAGCTCGCCATCAAACGGAAGAAGAGGGCCGACCTGGCCGATAAGTACGCTTCGGTCTCTACTGATCTCAAAAACTCGAAGCTGGAGAACACCTCCCTCCGGAGCAAGTACGAAGAGATGAAGGAGAGGTCGGACCTCGAGCTTCAGAGTAAGGTGCTCGAGGATGAACTAAAGAAAGCCATGGATGAGTTCGAGGCGTCTTCCGCCAAGAAGGACATGGAGTTGGAGTCCTACAAGCTCAGGTTCAGGAAGGGTCAGGAGGAGAGGGTGGTTGACCAGAAGAAGCACGAAGTGGAGGTCGAAGCTTTGAAGGCAGGGACGGGGGTCGATATGGAGCGCCTTGTTGCCAACCCCTCGTTCAGGTCTACCTTCGACCTTCTGGTCAAGATGGTGACGAACTCCATCTGTGTCCTGGTCGGTCGGAGGTGTCCGGGGTTCGATCTCGAGAACATTACTCGCCCCCCGACTCCCCCTCCCACTCCTGTTGACAAAATTGTGGTCGAGCCCCTGGTGATGGTCGAGGCTGATCCGAATAAGGAGGTTGAGGCAGGAAAGAGCCGCGAGGAGTTGGAGGCCGAGGGCTTCCTGAACGAAGATTCTACTGGTGATACCGAGAAGGGGGCTGGCGGTGATGACGTAGTGTAGACATTTTCTTGTTTTGATACACTTTTGATTCGTACATGTATAACTGACGTGATGCTCGCGCTTTTTGATGTCTCTAATGTCGAATTCTATGTTGCGCCTCTATGATTTGTTGTGCTTGTTTTTCTGTACGTATGTTGTCTCCTTATTTCCATTATTGTTTGCAACTTATTGCGTCGGCGCTCGCCTATTCAAACATTGAGCACCGATTCGGTTCGGCACCGATGAATTCAAGGGGTCGACCTCGAGGAGCTAAGCTCGTCGATTTCGATCCTCCAGTTTTGCTGCGGGGCAAGTGGCAAGGGGTCAGGTTGGGCGATGCCTCGGCATCGCCCCTCCGACGCTCAAGTTAGTAGGTGTATTTTGGAGAAATAATTAATGAAAATGCAAATATAAGGGAAAGAGAGCGTATCTGTATACTAGTGATAGTATTTTTTTAGATGTTTCACATTCCAACTGTTCTGCACATTTCTCCCTTCCAGTGTTTCGAGCTGGTAAGCCCCGTGCCCCACTACTTTGGATACCTTATAGGGGCCTTCCCAATTTGGTGCCAGCTTTCCGGCTCCGGATTCTTTTGTGTTCTGGAACACTCTTCTTAGCACTAGATCACCGTTCTGGAAGCTCCTGAGTTTCAACCTTTTATTGTAAAATCGTTCCACCTGCAATCGTCGCTGATGGGCCTTTACCATGGCTTCATTTCGAACTTCGTCTATGAATTCGAGGTTATTCTGAAGCAGGTGTAGGTTTTCTGTTTCGTCTGCGAATTCTATTCTCGGACTGCGGGCGGTGATCTCGACAGGTGCTACGGCTTCAACCCCATATGCCAATGAGAAAGGTGTGGCCCCGGTGGCGGTTCTGTGTGTGGTTCGATAGGACCAAAGAACTGCGGGGAGCTCCTCTACCCACTTGGATCCATGTGGGTTCAGTTTCTTCTTCAGGGTCGTTATTACTGTTTTGTTAGTAGACTCCGCTAGGCCGTTTGCTTCGGGGTACCGGGGTGTTGAGAATACTAGCTTTATCCCATAGGTGTTGCAGAAGGTTTGCATTCTCTCGCTGGCGAACTGCCGTCCGTTGTCAGTGCGTATTTTCTTCGGGATCCCAAAACGGCACAGGACATGTTTCCAAAGGAATTTGATGACTTCGAGGTCTCGGGTTCTTCCCAATGCCTCGCCTTCCACCCATTTGGTGAAGTAATCCGTTACCATCAGGATATGGTCTTTCTGCCCGGTCCCTTTTGGGAGGGGTCCCACTAAGTCCATGCCCCAGACCATGAATGGCCAGGGTGTAATTGATGCATGAAGTGGCTCTGCGTGTTTGTGGGTTGATGTTTTAAAGCGTTGGCAACTGTCGCATCTCTTAACGTAGGCTGTGGCGTCTCTTTTGAGGGTAGGCCAATAAAATCCGGCGGTGATTATCTTATGGGACAACGACCTGGCCCCAGCGTGGTTTCCACAATCTCCTTCGTGTACTTCCGTGAGTACGCTTTCTGTTTCTGGTGGCGCGATGCATCGGAGGAGGGGCCCCCCGAATGATCGTCGGTATAATCTGCTGTTAATTAGGACGAATCGTGCGGCCAATCTTTCTATCTTGATCAACCCATTTATGTCGCCAGCCGGGATTTCTCCGCTCAGGTATTGGATGAGAGGATGCCTCCAATCGTTTCCGTCTTGGTCAACGGGTGTGATACAATTTTGGGTAGAGACGGATGGCGCTAGAAGCCAAACTTCGGGGATTGGGCGAATGTTTAAGGAGGAGCTGGTTGTAGCCAGATTTGCTAAGGCATCTGCTCTGGCGTTCGATTCTCGGGGAACATGGCGGAGGTCCCACTCATCCATCTTCTCCTTCAAGCTCTCGATGAGGGAATGGTACAACCTTAGGCGATCTTCCTTCACGGCATAAGTGCCATCTAACTGGTTGACCACTAGTTGGGAGTCGCTTTCAGCGCGGACCCTATGAGCCCCGAGTTCTAAAGCTAGTTGGATTCCCTAGATGAGTGCCTCATACTCAGCCTCGTTATTAGTGGTTGGGAAGTCCAAACGTATGGCTCGTTCGTAACTCTCCCCTTGAGGGTCTGTCAAGACTATTCCGGCTCCGTTGCCATGGACGTTGCTTGCCCCATCAACTTTTAAAGACCAAACCCCGGCATCATTGTTGGCCTCCGTCATGTGTGCCACTTCGCATTCCGCTTTGAGTTGCAGGTTGGTGGAGAAGTCGGCTACAAAGTCGGCTAGCACTTGTGATTTGATGGCAGTTCTGGGTTCATACTGAATTCCATAGCCACCTACCTCTACTGCCCATTTGAGTAGTCTTCCCGATAAGTCAGGTTTCGATAATACGGCCCTTATGGGGTAGGCCGTGATTACTCTGATAAGGTGCGCCTCAAAGTATGGTCGTAGTTTCCTGGCAGCATTTATGAGGGCCAGCGCGAGCTTTTCTAGGGCGGTGTATCGGGTCTCCGCATCTAGTAAAGATTTACTAGCATAATGCACCGGGTGCTGCCTGCCGTCCGTTTCGCGTACCAGAACGGCTCCGACCGCGTGATCTGACATGGATAAGTAGAGCAATAGGGTCTCGCCCTCAACTGGTTTAGATAGCAGTGGCGGGTTTGCCAGATAGGCTTTTAACTCTTCAAGCGCCTTCGCGCAATCTTCGGTCCATTCGAACCGTTTTCCTTTTCGTAGTGTGTTGAAGAAGGGATGAGTTCTCTCAGAGTAGCGCGATATGAAGCGGCTGAGGGCTGCGAGACGCCCTGTCAGTTTCTGGACTTCTTTCGGCGACTTTGGATGTTCTATGCTTTGAATGGCTCGAATCTGTGCTGGATCAGCTTCGATTCCTCTCCGAGTTACTACGTGGCCGAGGAATTTGCCGGAGGATACTCCAAATGAGCATTTGGCCGGGTTCAATTTCATGTTGTATTTCTCCAAGGTTTGAAATGCGTCCTCTATGTGGATTACGTGATCCTGCGCGCTAAGTGATTTGACGAGCATGTCGTCAATGTAAACCTCCATTGTTTTCCCGATCTTATCTTTGAACATTGTGTTGACGAGGCGCTGGTACGTGGATCCTGCATTCTTCAGCCCGAAGGGCATCACCTTGTAGCAATAGACGCCTTGGCTGGTGATAAAGGCGGTTTTTTCCTGATCGGCCGGGTGCATCTGTATCTGATTGTAGCCTGAAAAGGCGTCCATGAAGCTAAGAAGCTCATGTCCGGCCGTTGCGTTAACAATGGCGTCAATGTGTGGTAGAGGATAGGGATCCTTTGGACAAGCCTTGTTCAGGTCTGTAAAATCGATGCAGACCCGGTTCTTTCCATTTTTCTTTTTGACGACCACCACGTTGACGAGCCAGGTGGGGTAGTGCACTTCTCGCACTGAACCGATATCAATGAGTTTTTGAACTTCTTCGTTTATTGCCTGGTTCTTCTCCGCGGAGAACTTGCGTCTTCGTTGTTGTATGGGGCGGCAGTTGGGATCAACTTGGAGACGATGCGTGACGATCGAGGGGTCGATCCCGGTCATGTCCCGGTGCGACCAGGCAAATACGTGGGCTTTGCTTTGGAGAAACTCCACGAGGGCGTTTCTGGTGGCGGCAGGGAGTTCCGCTCCTACGAAAGTGGTACGCGTCGGATCCAATTCGTCAATCTTCACTTCCTCGAGCTCTTCGGCCTCGGGTTTGATGATGGGATTTGCTGGGGAACCATGTTGCTGTGCGCAGACGGCTCGAAAACTGGCGTAGTAACAATCCCTCGAGGCCTTCTGCTCGCCTCTGATGGTTTGAATTCCCCAGGGAGTGGGGAATTTGAGCGCCTGATGATATGATGAAGGCACTGCCTTGAGTTCGTGGATCCAGGGTCTTCCCAGGATTGCGTTGTGCACGGAGATGGTGTCCACTACTTGGAACTTAACGTCTAGATTCATGCCCCCGCAATACACGGGTAAGGTGATCTCTCCCAAGGTCCGCTGCTGGTCCCCATTGAACCCGTAGAGGGTCATGGTGATCGGTTCCATTTTGCTCATTGGGACTTGCATTTCCTTCAGTGTTCGAAGGAACATGATGTTCGCGGAACTGCCGTTGTCCACAAGCAGCCTCTTTACTTGGCAGTTGGATATCAGGAGTGAAATGACGAGCGCGTCGTGGTGTGGATGAACGAGCCCCGGCATGTCGTCAGAGGTGAATTCGATTGTTTCGTGTCGTTGCGCGGGGCTAATGTGATTGATTTCCTGATTGAGGACTCGGCGAGCCCTTTTGGCCGCTGAGCGTGATCTTCCACTGATCTCCGACCCCCCTGTGATGACATGAATTGTCCGCTCTGCGGGAGGTGGTTTTTTCTGCGGTTCGACATTTGTAGTTGGGTTAGCTTGTCGACCCCTGGTCCACGTGTTCTTCCCTTTACTGGTGAGGTATTCAGTAAAGAATCCCTTCTTTAGCAATTCGAGGACTTCTAGACGTAACACCTGGCACTCCTCGGTCTTGTGGCCGTGGTCGTTGTGAAAGCCGCAGAACTTACTTGCGTCCCGCGTCTTCGGGTCGGACTTCATCTTGGCGGGCCACCTTACGGAGGTGCCGAGTCCCTTGAGTACGTTGTTAACTAAATAATTCTGGTCGATGTTGAGGCCGTAAGGTATTTCTCTGGCCCGAGGTGTTCGACTATAAGGGTGGTCCCGTCGCGACCGACGCTCTAACCTAAAATCTTTTCGATCCACATACCTCGAACTCGAGGAACCCGCCCTCGATCGATCGCCTCGATATTGATTGGCGAGCTCATAGGCCCTCTGTTCATTCATTCGTGCGATACGATTCGGCTCGTCTTCTTCCCAGTTGATCTCGGCCCAAGCCTGCGAGAGGACAGAGTCCATGTCATAGCAGGGGTGGCTCGTCAGGTCGCGATAGAGCTTCGAGGATACGTCTAACCCATTTTTGAAGGCAAAGACCGCCGTCAGAGGTGGACAGTTCGGTATCGAGGCTAGTTCTCGGTTGAAATGCCCGACGTATGACCTCAGTGACTCTCCTTTCTTTATGCGTATGTTGTTGAGCGCGTCGGGGTGTTTTGCCACGCGCCTGCAATTCGAGTATTGCTTTCTGAAAGCCATGTGGAGCTCGGAGAACATCGAGAATGAGCACCTCGGTTGGTTTACGAACCATTGGAGAGCGGGGCCGGTAAGGCTTGACCCGAAGCTCTTGCACATACACGCCTCGCGAAGCTCGCTCGGGATTGAGGTGGTCAGCATCTTCTATTTGTAGAGAGCGATATGATCTTCGGGATCGGTCGTTCCGTCATAGAGTTGAAACGACGGCGGCACAAACCTCGCTGGGACGTCGGTGTTGGTGATGTCGGGGGTGAAGGGCGAGTCGGCGTAACTGTCGCGTGGTATCAAGGCATCCGGCGGCGTTACTCCAGGGATTCGGGAGATGAGTTTTTCGAAGTTCGCCATGCGGGCTTCGAGGCGCTTCTCGTATTCACTTTGTGGACGCTCGATGACGAGGCGCTCTGGTGGTTTGCTGCAGTTATCCCCTCGGGTCCGACCCCTGGGCCTTAATCCTTGGGTGTGTCGAAGAGGGTGGCCTCGTCCAGATCGTGGGCCAAGTTTTTGCGAGGGTCGGATGGTTTCTCGCCAGTTAGCGGCTCCTCGATGAAGGGCTGCTTTTTGCGCGCATTTTCCCGGCGCAGTTGGTCGTTTTCTCTCCGCAAAGCATGGTTTGTGGCGTCTAGTTCCATGATCCTGGAGTCAGTCTCTTTTGCATGGCGCCGATTCTCCTCAGCTTCTTCGGCCAACCGTGCTAGAATTGTGTTCAGCAACTCCGGAGGCAAGGCTTGGGCGCCACTGGTTTGCAGAGTTTGCCGCACTAGTTCGTCGACTGGGACGAGCTCTCGAGAACTGGTCGGCTTCGTGGGGGGAGCCCCAGTCGTCTTCTTCGATTGATTCCCAGATTTCTCGTTAGTACCTGCCATTGAAATAACGAGAAAGATAGTCCCAAGGGCCCCACGGTGGGCGCCAAAATGTTGAGGTTCGATTTCACGAGAAAACGGAGCCCTCAGAACTTTATGAAAACATTGCAAATAATAACAAGAAAATAAGGGAATAAACGAGAATTAAGTATGGAAAATAAATAAATGACGAGCGAAACAGAGCAGATTTGCTTGGTGTGAGCGAGACGGAATCTGTAAAAGATTTGACAGAGTTTCGGCTAGAAATTTCTTAGGGAGCGAATGGGGCAAAAAATGAGCCTCATGCCCCTATTTATAGACAGGATAGGGGTAGGTAGGCAGCAGCTAACCCTACGCGTTGAGCTGCAACGGCTCGCCGTGGATATCGGGCCGTTCGCGAGTTTTTCGGGGGAGGTTAGGGCTTCAACGATCGGGCGCCGCCAACGAGCTAGGGTTTTTCTTCCTGGACCGTCTCGGCATCGAACCGCTCAGTTCCTCGGTGGCGAAGCGCTTTAGTCCTCGGTGGCGAGGCCTTGGCTTAGACAACTTCAGCATTTCGTTGGCACTGGTGAGCCAGTCTTCTGGGCTGGGCTTGTTAATTCGGGTTAGCCTGTCAATTGGGTCTGGGCCCGTGGGCCTGACCCCAACAAGAATCAAACATATGATATGAATCGGTTCGATTTCATCAACTTCCTTTTATATAAAATATAGCCTATAAAATGCAAATTCCAAAGTTTGATAATTGATTGTTGAAGTTGAATATTTCAAATTTATAATTTCTTTTATTTCAAATTGACTGCCAGCTTTATTTGCGAGTATATTTTTAGCTTTTTACTCCTATTTATGTTTTTTTTTTTTTTTTTTTTTGTCTGGAATTCCCTATCGAATTATTGGGACTGAATTCTTAAAAAGGCAAAAACTTGTATGAAATAATGTTTGTGGAAACGGTGAGACGGCCTCGCATTTCAAATAGGATACTTGTTTGTACGCAAAAAATTGTAATTGAGATGCATTTGATTTAAAATGAAATTATATATTTAAGTCTAACAAATAATGTATTTATGCTTAATAAATAATGTACTTAAATATTTTTTTTTATTCTACTATAAATACATATTATATAGTGCATTCTGATCAAAATACGTGTTTAAAAGGATTGGAATGCGGTCTAAGTCACAAAAATACTTTATGATTACCCGTCAATGATTAAAATAATTTGTGGAGTCGAAAAAAGAAAATTAATTAAACCTATACTTTTCGAATAGATAGCAAAAATAGAAACAAGAATAAAACCTGAAATGAAAAGCAGCATTATTAAACCCCCCACCCCACTCACGTTGAATACAAGATCAACTTTTTTTCGCCACCCAAATCGTTAGTTTTTCATCTTGCCTCGAGAAATCGGCCAATTTTTCCTTTGATTTTCTTCAAAATGCCCATTTCTTCCGCCCACAGAATTCGCCTCCCGCAACCCCTGTTGCCACCCACTTCTCAAAGAAATTTGGCAACTTTTTCATCAACTTTACACACAAACCTCCGCCCGAATTTATCCATCCACCGTCTTCACTGCAGCCAGACCGTATCTCCCGAGACACCACAAGATTGCAGCGTCAAATCTGAGTCCATGGATTTGGAGAAATACTCCCAAGAATTGGAGGTTGCGGTGAAGGCAGTGCACATGGCGTGTTTGCTCTGCCGCAGAGTTCAAGAAAGTTTGATTTCTAAAAGCAATGTGCACGTTCAGTCCAAGGATGATAATACTCCGGTCACCGTCGCCGGTATGATTCCGCCACCGTTATTGCTGAAATGGGTTTTAGATTTTTCCTGTTGATTTTCTTGAAGTAGGGAGGTGTGAATTATGGAAGATATTTTTTGGAGGCTGATTCATTGCAAGTGGGCTTACCCTTTTCTGACCTTGTATGGTTGGTTGATCTTCTTTATCGTGAACGTGCGATTTGATTAATCTCTATCGTTCAATATGGGTCAAGAATGTTTCCTTTTTTTGAAAAAGAGAAACATTTTTTGTTTCTATAAGTTTGGTGGATTTTTCCAAGTGTTTTGTCTGATCAGCTCCCAGCCGCCATAAAATATCATGCATGAGCATTATAAAATATTATTTTCACATATTTTTGGAATGTATGGATTGTTATTAGTATACTACGAATAATCGCCTTCTATATAAACTCCTAAACCTCATCTTGAGCTGAATATTGGATATTTTACAAGTATGAAATAACAAGTGGATTGTATGTATCTATATTTGAACAAGCATTTCGAAACAGTTTTTTTACCTCCAACATCTCAAACTGATACGTCAACAAGATCTTCATGCACTTCACTTGATTCCATAATTTATTGTTAGCCAGTTGTCTTGCTTTCAGAAAGCCCTGGTTTGACCATTCTTTGGCACAAGAACACGAGAAAAGCGTTTACAAGTCTGTGATATACATGTCCAATGCTTGGGGTGTAATAGTAAAAGTATCTTGTTCATGACTCCAATTGCTACTTGTAAGCAGATTGGAGTGTACAAGCAACGGTGAGCTGGGTGCTGTGTGAGGCATTTGGGAGTGGAAATGTATCGATTGTGGCTGAAGAAGATGTGGAAGCACTGTCCAAGACTAATTCAGTTGGCTTACTGAATTCAGTTACCAAGACTGTGAATGAGAGTCTTGCTGAAGCACCTATTTTTGGAATTAGACCGCCACCTACGCCTCTAGATACATCAGAGGTTCTTGAGGCCATCAGTAGGTGCAACTCAACTGGTGGATCCACCGGGAGGTTCTGGGTTCTGGACCCTGTTGATGGTACGTTAGGTTTTGTACGAGGCGATCAATATGCAGTAGCTCTTGCTTTGATTGAGGATGGGGAACCTGTGCTTGGAGTTCTTGGCTGCCCAAATTATCCAATGAAGAAGAAGGAATGGCTGAGTTACCAAAATGGCTGCCATCAAACTCCAACATCAGCATCTTGGGATAAAGGGTGCGTGATCTATGCAAAGAGAGGAAGTGGCAGAGCCTGGATGCAGCCACTGCTTAAAAAAGATAAGGGGTTTATCTGGCCAAACTCTGCAAGACAAATCAATGTCTCCACCATCGACAACCCTGCACTTGCAACTTTCTGCGAGCCTGTTGAGAAAACAAATTCCAGTCATTCATTCACTGCGGGGCTAGCTTATAGTGTAGGACTCAGGTAAAAATTCAAGTTCTATTTATCAGTGCTACTTTCTGAGATGATCTTACCTTGCATGCATGTGATGCCGCTTGCAGGAATCAACCTCTGCGTGTGTATTCTATGGTGAAGTATGCAGCCATCGCCCGAGGAGACGCTGAGATATTCATGAAGTTTGCACGAGCAGGTTATAAGGAGAAGATATGGGACCATGCGGCCGGAGTTGTCATCATTGAAGAGGCCGGTGGTGTGGTGACGGATGCCGGTGGCCATCGGCTCTGCTTTTCGAGAGGTAGGTACCTGGAAGGTCTTGACCGCGGTATAGTTGCCTCTTCTGGATCTACATTACATGAGAAGATCATCAGGGCTGTCGATGCAAGCTGGAATTCATCTGGCCTTTGAATCTGACACTGCATATATGTGATTTAAACATAGGCAATGATGTATACAAGATATGAGTTTTATCAACACCTTAGGAAAGTGTATCTGTATTTCAACAAATTTAACAGTTTTGGAACAGAAACGCCAAACGATGAATTTACAAACAATCTATGAATCTGTGAAGTCGAGCAGGTGCAACTTCTATTATATCCTTTTTTCTAGCCATTCCCTCAAAGTCTTCTTCTCAACAGTAATATGAAAACACCATAACTTCAAAATATGATTTACAAATGCTCATCTAGCTGGCACCTCTCCATGTGTGTCATAACGTGAAAACCACTAATAAACGAACTAAATCGCTGCTCTCAAAGCTCCCCTAGCAGCTTCCCGCTTCATCTCTGCAGCTTTGCCACTGCCTCGGAAATACATGTATACTTGCTGTATATCGAAAAGGGTAGTTAGGAAGTGACAATTATTGCACAGGGGCTCTGCTCTAGATGGATAGAGTAAAAGAAAGAGATATCATACCTGCAGGACCCAAATGCTGAGAACTGACTCGAGGCAGAAAAGCCCGAACCCAATGAAATAGAAAATCTGTGCAATCAAGAACGATGTTGAAACAATGGTTGGTTATGCATTTTCTAAACAATAACCCAAGATTTCAATCGCAATGGAGAAGAAAGCGCTTAAATTGGAAATAACATGAGAAGGGCAATATGATACAATAGGAATTTGAGAGTTACCCCAACCAGGATGTGTTTGCCTACGAGATCAACTGCTGGGAGGATACCTCTGCACAAAAACCATTGATGATGGTCAGAGACGCTCTAATTTAGCTGGCTTACCAAAACATAAAAAATGATGACAATGTCAGGGTTCTAGAGAATTTCAAAAAGTCCATGAACAGATGGGGATGGAAAAGACCAAAAACAGAAAACATGTAAATTAATACAACAATGTTTAGGTGCTAAGTATCATGAACCAGAACATTGTCGAAAAAAGAACAACCAAAGGCAGACTTACGTTAGAGATTTTCCTCTGAAAACAATGGGAGGTGCAACTGCAGCAAAAATGCAGAAGCCAATATGCAGCTGCACATTCATCAAATCACCCCCCCTTATATTAAGTTCACTTGGAAGATGGAAACTCCCACAAGTAATGAAGTCAACTTACCATGTAGAATAGGAAAAACCACCCGAACTTCAAAGCACTCTCAGTCCTGTAATAAAATATAGATGTCATGTCAAACAATTAGCAGATAAAAATAATTTTCCAATCCTCGTTTCAATAGATGGCTGAGAAAAAGTTATGGTCATCAAATGGAACTATGATCCTTCCTTGTCCATTCCTCCCACCCTCCTTGTTAAAAATAAAATAAAAATAGAGATAGAAAACACCAACCTAAAAGCACGGTAAAGTGGTCGATACCATAAAACATATCCTCCTGGAACCCCAGATATGAAGTAGATAATAGCAAGAAACCAGATTTTTGCATCTAGTAGAAGGATCTTGGTCAGGAAATCATCTGAAAAAATGCATACCAACAGAAACTAAACAGCGGAGTTCATAAAACTTACCTCCCTGTTTAATCCATGCAGTAGTTACAGCAATAATGTTCCAGAGAAGGGCAAAAAAGAGTCCTGATATCCACCAGTAAAAACACCATTAGCAACATTTTAAAACTCGAAGTATGTTTACTTTTCTTGTACAAGTACAATTTGTCAACTCCAATTTAGTTGAAAGAGAAAGATCTTTGAGCAACTAAAGGTCACTGGCAACTTCAAAATAATAAATGACTGTGTGTGGAGATCAAAAATAAAACAAAGTTAAGCTTATATGCTTGATTGTGCCAGACATTGTACTGATTTTCAATATTCAAAACTTGGCTTCAATTCCAGTAGCATGAGAAAGGTCAGCTGGTTTCATGATACTAATTTTCTGAGTTTGTCAATGACATGTCAAGAACACACAACAAAAAAAAAAAAAAAGCAAAAAGTTCAACTAGCCACCATATCTCACTCTAGGAAAACAAAGCACAATGATTATAAGTTATAACAGGAGAAAGCACATATCATTAAAACTGAAGAACTGAACTAAGGAAACATCAAATTTGCAAAATTTAGCATACCCAACAAGGTTGTAAATGCAACATATTGCAGCTTCTGTAGATGAATTGGTATTTCATTCGCGATGTCATGATGAATGATGGGGAAGAATGGAGGCCAATTTTTCTCCTCAAGAACAATGCCAGCTGCAAAGAAAGTTTGGCTACTCTTTAGTTTTTAAGTTCTCTAAAGTATAAAGTGGTCAAGATTCAGAGATGGTAATAAAGAGATCCAATATAAAAATAGAAAGCACCTCGTGCAGCAGCCTCTTCTTTCCGCCTAACCTCCTGCAGAGCAGCATCAGAAATTGGAAACTATGTTCATGATATTGAATACAACACAGGAATTTATACTTTCACAGTAAAAATGTAATGTTCGATGTTCATATAGTAGTTCCTTCCCCAAATACATTTTAGAAATAACAATCCTTTCCCTTCTCTTCTTGGTTGCTAAGCAGATCAAATTCTCATTGCAGACTAGATCAACCTTACACTTAACTTTGATCTAACTATTGAGCAAAATAATATATGCAAATTGATATAAATTATTACCCAGAAAAATTACCCACATGAAATTAAAACAGGGGCAAGTTTCGTCAAAAATTCTTAATAATTTTCAGTTTAATAAGAACCCTGCCTCCCTCAAGAAATTAAGACTCAGCCAATCTACAATCAAACATGCAAAACTGATAAAAAAAAATGTCGCCTCTCCTATTAGGTTTTAAGCAAAAAAGCTTAACAGGAGCTTTTAATTCAAAGTTTTTTCACATAATGGCAAAATTATAATCCATTGTCCATTTCCCAGAAAATTGTTTTGTACACCATAGAGAACAAAAAATATCAAAACTCAGCAAATCATGAGTAACAACCACTAATATACCTGTTCCCTCCTCTTCAGCTCAGCTTCCTTGGCCTGCAGCTCTCTCTCTTTCTTTTTTAGGTCCTACATTCAAAATCATATTTTATCAGAAGCCATTCTGAAGAATATAAATGGTAAAGTATGATTTTAAGTTGAAACTTTCAGTAGATGCGCATACAGAAGCACTATCAAGAGGAACATCAACTTGTGCTGTAGGATTGTAGAAATCAGCAGGCTCTGGAGGGAGGGGTGAGAGCCTCGAGTTTGTTGCAGGTGGAACACTTCCACTGGTCTGAAAAATAAAGGAAATCAGCCTCATATGCGTAAGATCAAACGGCAATGAAAAATGAACAGATTATTAGTCATACTTCTGATTATAGGTTAAATTCAATGCTATATGTTGGACCACTTATGTAGCCATTAGCTATGACATAATCTCTCAAATGTCACTACAGCACTCGAGTCCATCAAGTTTAAATGATAACAAGGGCATATACGAACCCAGGAGGGGATGACAGCTTGTCAAATTACAAAGAATAAATTGATGGGTTTCTGAACACAGAAAACAAGCATTTAATGTTTTCCCAAAATATTGTCTCTGTATTTCTCTGGTACAGTAAATGGAAAATAATAAATTTCAGAAAGTATCAGGGAAGAAATTAGATTCTGTTTACAAGACTAGTTTCAAGAAATGCAAGAGAACTTAAAGATCACTCTTCAAATGGGAGAGAATTTAAATGAACTTACAGTATAAAATGAGCCTCCGCTAAATTTTTGTCCGGAAGCCTTTCCTCTTGCTCCTCCCTCCTGGATATAAGAAAATACAAATGAGAATCTGAACCAAAGAACCATGACCAGTTAATTCTTTACAGCCAACAAAACATGTCAAAGTTGTTTATGTGTCTATATTCTAACTATATTACTGCATGAGAAAATATAAATCACTTTGGTCTTTTCTAGATAGTAAAATTTACCAAGTACACTATTTTTTTTTTAAGGATACAATATTTAAATAGG
The DNA here is from genome assembly GCA_026898455.1 of Plectranthus barbatus. Lineage (NCBI taxonomy): Eukaryota > Viridiplantae > Streptophyta > Magnoliopsida > Lamiales > Lamiaceae > Plectranthus > Plectranthus barbatus. The sequence goes on from JAPKLW010002598.1 coordinate 52,045, forward strand.
GGCCGGGAACTGTTCGAGCATTGGATCTCTCACCCACTTAGGGGTGTCTGTACTGCTAGGCTACAACACCTTTGGTACCAGTATCAGTGCATATTCATGTCGTAAAAGTTATAGTTCATATTTGTTGTTATAAAATAGCATGAAACCCCAAAAATAAGTGCTGAGAATATAATGAGCTTACAGTAGATAGAAATGAAAAAGAAAAAAGTGAGAGAATTAGACATTGCACAAAAAGAAAGCTCAATAGTGGCCACCTAGAGCATCTCTCGTTCCATGATCTCTTTCATAAGACCAATTCAACCTCTCAATTCTCTAAAATCTCAATTTTCAAATTAGAATCTGGAAAAAATGCCTAAACCATCACAACTAATATCGTCAACTGTCAATCACAGCTTGTAGCGAAAACACTCAAAAGAAATGCAAATAAAACCCCAAAACGATCAGATACTTAGATCAGGCAACAAAGTTAACCCAATCCATCCAGAAACTCAACGTCCTAAACCTATCATCAACTCCACAAGCTTAATCCCAAGAGCAAAACAGGCCCATTCTCAAACAACTAGAAAATGTGGTTTCTACATGACATTCAACAACTTGTTCCAGAAAATGAGAAGAAAAAAAGAACTTACAGCAAACGGATTCACTTCTTCTTCTTCTTCAAAAGGGTTGCGATCGTAACGTCCTGCCATCTACGCAACTGCGGTTCACTTCAACGAAACTAGCTCGCAAACTTCCGAGATCTAAATCCTAAACAGTGTGATTCCAATAGCAATACAAAAAATAATGCGTGGAAGCTGACGGCAGAATGTGCGGGATTCAAACTGTTGAAAGGAATCTAGAGAGAGAAAAACGTGAGGACTTGACTACAGGCACCGGCGTCACCGCGCTTTTAGATAAAGCATAAACTTCTTATTTAATTAAATACTAGTATCGTACCCGTACCTTGTACGGATCAAATTATATATTTAAAAACATATATCGTAATTATAAAAAAATTGCATAATAATTGAAAAGAAGTTTATGCCATAAGTTTTTTTAGACTTGATTGAATACATCTTTTGAAATAGTCTTCTTAAAAAACTAAAATCTGAAGTGGTTCCAATTTGTCACACATGAATTTGCCATAAAATTGATGATAATAAATATTTTAAGATGGACAACATGTTTCAGTAGTATCTCTTGAAATGTTTTGTCATAGCATTAAAAAATAAAATAATTACCAAACAATAAATGAATATATAAATCTAACTATTAAAACAAATCAATGATTTCCATGCATTTAATCATATAAGTTATCATCTAGGTACAGGATTAGAAAAGTTTCATATTCTCTGAAATATACTTTTTGAGAGTTGTCATATTTTTAAAAAGAATTTTGACTTTTTGAGTAATATTATTAGCAATGGCTTGAGAATGACATATACTCTTTAGCATTCGAGATGATATCAAATTTTTATAAGCCAAGAAATTAACAATAATAATCATGACGTTAAAAACTCTATACTTTAATCGAATATTTTTGGGTGTGGATGACTCAAAACTTTGTTTCACATAATAAATGAGTTATGTATTATTTAAATAGCTAAAATACTAATAATAAAAAGTAAAGTTTATTAAATAAAGATGTATGAGCTCAACATAAAAGTAAAGAAACTGATGAATACAAATAAAAGTGCAACTAAAAGATACCTTTTTTCTTGAAAATTAGATCTATACCCTAAATCCATCCCAAAGATATAAATCAATGTAATATTCCTTTCGTCCCACATAAATTTTCTACTTCTACTTTTTCATCCGTCTTCTTATATTAGTTAATTTTTTTTAAATAGTAAGTTTTTAACACTCATCAATAAAATATATATTCCATTACCACTTACATATATTAGTTATCGTGCCCGGTCAAAATATTAGAATTTAACCGGAAGGAAGGGAATAATATTTTATACTTGCATTGATCCATCAACAAAGAAAAAAGGAATAAAAAAGTATAATAAAAGTGACGTATTTTGTAATATTATTTGAGTATTTTTTGGATTAAATCTCTCAGCAATCTTAAAGTGACAGCAAATCTCTTAATGTCCTCACTTGTTTGATGAATTTGTGCTCCCAGTCCCATGCATAATTTTAACATATAAAGATGTTATTAATATTTGATTAATAATATATGCTTTTATCAAATATAAATAGTGACAAATTTTTTTTTTGAAGGGTAAATAATGACAAATTGTGACAGCTTTATGCCAAAAAAAAGAATCTGTAATTTGTTGTAAGAAATTTTATTCCAAATCATATTTTGTATTCAGCTCAAAATGTATTTTGCTTAATTAATTTAAACAATATTTCACATGACACTTTTCCATAGTTTTATTGGCCAACCTTTTCAAAGTTACTAACTTGAGCCCAATTCTTCTCCCTATTCCGATAACATATAGCCCAAGTTAACTGGTTTGCATTGCCCCTTCATTCAAATCCCTGAAACCGTCGTTTTGCGTCTCGCCGCTTGAGATTCCATTCTGGATACGTGTGTCACGCTGATCAAACCTTCTAATCACCCCGTCGCTTCGACATCTCCTTTATGAGAGCAGCCTCGAAAGACCTCACGATGAGCTGCGTCCAGCCGCTCCTTTAGTGTTGGGAGAGGTCACCGCTTGAACAGCAAATGATCCGTACATGGTAGCTGTGAGATGTACATAATTAAACCTTGGCGAGTTGAAGTTATACGAAATTAGATAAACGCTTGCCTGAATAGATAAACTCGATATATTTTCCAATGATTCGCAGTCGCACAGCTTGGAATGGCTGCACATGAGGCGTATTCCAGGAAACTTTTGTTTGCGTCGTGGCTGTTGTGTGCGGCCTTGACATCCACTTCTTGTTTCTTTCAGATTTTGCTACCCATGTGCAGTCTGATTCAACGATTGTATGGGTTAGCCATGGGATTATTTAGTTCGATTTTCTTTTGTACAGAGGAAGAATGGGAGATTGGATTGGGAGTTACTGGATGGCACTGCGGAGTGCATACAGAGGTATTTATTGATTATTTTAGAGCCATTTTCATGTTTGAAATTTGAATTCTTGGAATTGGGAATGCCGAAAGTTGATAGCATGTTTGAAATTTGAATTTTTGGTTTGTAAAAAGATTTTGACTTCTTGGAATGGGGAATGCAAGAGTTGCAGATTGAAAGGATTGATATTACGGTTTTTCAGCCTATCACAGTGGGAATTTTAATTTAGCCAGATTTCGATAAATTTTGTCACTGCATGTTACTTTCATTAGCTGCATGAAAAATGGGCGGTCAATTTGGCTTTGGCGGGATTTACTCACTACTCTAATTTAGTATATTAAGTAGATAAATTAGAGTACTAAAATTAAAGTTTGTGTTAAATAAGAATGAATCTCAGTCCTTGGATTGATAGCATCAATGGTTGAGATTAAAGCATAAAAATTAAAAAAATTATACATAATTTCCGTTCGTGCTTAATTGCTTTATAAATCGTGCTTAATTTGATTAAGCATGATTTATAAAGCAAAAAAGCATAAAATATGTGAAAATGTTTTAATCTCAACCATTAAATTTTTTAGAAGAATGGTGTAGATTCATTACTATTTAGCACAAACTAATTTTTAGTATGCGTGTCACTCCCATATAAATTATTTGATCATATAATTTTACTTAATATAGCTTCTTTTAAAAAATTAAAATAATTCTATACATTGCCTTTTTTGCCCTTATAGCCTCCCTAAAACCAACGTACAGTCCCACTCCTCCTCTTCATTGAACTATTATAAACTCATCTTTGTGTTTTTTTACATTTTATACCTTTTTTCATTAAGAATACTATTAACGGTGTAGAAAACAAATTAGAGTTTACTAATTATTAATTTAATGGATGTGATTTTTTAAGGTGTAACATATAAGATTGCACAGAACATACCATTTTTGCTTCTCTGCACCGAGTGGCTTTCGTATTTGGAAATAATTAAAAAATATACCGCGATAAGAATATATGTTGACTGAGAGTAGGGGTGTGCATTCGGTCGGTTCGGTTGAGAACCGACCGAATTTTTGACAACCGAATGGACCGAACTGAAAATGGGAACCGACCAAAAACCGAACCGAATAATTCGGTTCGGTTTCGGTCGGTTCGATTCAAACCGAACTGCAGCAAAAAAAAAATATTTCCAGTAAATTCGAAAATCAAATAAAACATAACATAAAACATAAATTCCAACAACAAAATTCAAGCATACAAATTGTTATCAGCAACACACACTCAATCCAACAACAATACAAGTTCAACTCCAAAAATTCAAGCATTCAACTGGACGAGGCAGTGCCGTTGAGAGCGAAGCGGCGCCGGTGAATGGGTGCGGTGTGGCCTGCGGGGGAAACGGCGTCAGTGAATACTGAATAGGGTTGTGTTCTGACTTCTGTGTAGGGTTCGATCAAATCGGGGGAATGGGATGGGTATTGGGTTGGGTAAATTGAATTATGGAATATTATTATTATTATTATTATTATTATTATTATTATTATTATTATTATATATTTAATTTATAATTATTATTTATATTAGTTCGGTTCCGAAAGGCAGAACCAAAAATCGAACCGAATCTATTCGATTTTCATTTTCTAGAACCGAAAATCGAACCGAAATTAACCGAACCGAACCGATCAAATTTGAGCGGTCGGTTTTTTCGGTCCAGTTCGGATCTTGCTTGCCCCTAATTGAGAGAGTATTACTTCACGATTTTTTTTCTGGATGCTTTCAACATTGATTGAATGTAGTTTTGCAAAATATAATAAATCATGGTGATGTCTCCATTCAACAACAACAAACTTATTTATAAGAACAGCAAAGCACATTAACTAAGTTTTTTAAATTGTGTTTCGTTCAAGCGTAGAGAGCAACTTCTACGATATTAAGCAATATCTAATTTAATAGTTGAGTAATGTGATTTTATTGTCCAATATTGTATTAAAAAAATATAGGAAGAATAGCCGAGAGAGGGGGTTGTATTATAATTTAATTTTGCAAATTTTTAAATAATAATTGGCTTTTAGGGATAAAAATGTCTTAAATAATTTTGGGAGCTCAATAAGAAATTTTGAGACTATGAACAGAATCACCCAAAAATTAATACTCCCTCCGTCCCACTTGAATTGTCACACTTACCAAATTGGGCGTCCCAACCAAATTGTCACATTCCAAAAATAGCAACTTTTTCACACTCAACAATAAAATATTAATCCCACTAACTCATTCTACACTCACAATTCTTAATTTCCGTGCCGAAAAGAAATGCGACAATTCTAACGGGACGGAGGGAGTATATAATATTACAACTCTATCCTCGTATCCTATAATTTAACTTTAATTAAAAAATAAAAATAAGAAATCATAGCCACATCTTCCATTATACTGAAACAAAAATCAAAACCTGTTCAAGGCAAGACAGTGTTGTCACCGCAATTCCATCCCTGAATGCTAAAACCAAATTCCATGAAATTCACATCTTCTTCCGCCGCTGAAATGTGCGCAACCCATCACCAAACCAACCATCAATCTCCCCTTGAAATTTATATTCGTGAATGGTAAGAAAGAGATATATTTGACATTGAAGAAGGACTGTAATAGGGGGTTCCTTTATTGAATACAAAAGACTCTTGAATATATTGTCAAACTTAGAAATATCAATTTTCATGATTTTGTAACCATCGGAAAATGTTAGATACAACCTTAAAACAGTATTAATTCCAGCATTGTATGGAATAAAGAAATTCAAAGCGGAGTGACAATAGATAATGAACTTGTTCTAGCCTTCTATAGACGTAGGAATGAATCAAAAGAAACCCTTCAGAGAATTGGTGATACTCAGCTTGTTGTCTAGCCATGAACATTCATCCTCTTCTGTTGAAATCTATATAACTCCTCTTCAACATTCACAACTGCTTCTTTGCCTCTTGCATGGTTTATGAATTTACACACACCAAATGAGTCCTGAAATCGCACTCTCTAGTCTCGACAATAGTAAACCATAGCCTTCTCGTCCACTGCACGCGTTGCAGATCAAAACCTTCCCGCTATCAAGCGTGGACTTGTAGAATTGACTGAGAGAGATGTTGTGATCGTGGTGGGCTCATTGTAGAATCATGATTTTTATTCCATGGAGATGTTGCTTTAAGTTTAAGTTTTTATTTTTTCACTTAAAATCTTAAATTGGAGGCTATAAGGGTAGAAATGTAATACTATAAAATAATTTTATTTATTTTTTAAAATGTGTCTATAATGAGTAAAAATGTGGTTATGAGTAGAATTATTTCTTTTTTAAAAAAAAAATTATATATACAATGAGTGAGTGAGGAGTTTCGGTTGCAACTTTACTCGTTCCTTATAGTTTTTACATGTCACTTTTCATGATTTATCAAAATCTTAATATTATTAGTAACAGATGATATTTTTAATGATAAAATTAAATATTATAATATAATTCAACAACGAAGAAACATTGAAATATTTCTATATAAAAGGATATTTTTAATTATCATAACCAATTCATTAACTTAAAAAGTGTAAGGCATTTTTCACAGCTTTTTCAGTACACTGTTCAATGGAATAGTTTATAGTTTTTCCAAATTCACAAACAAAACACAAATATTTAAAACCAAACCAGGCATTGTACGTCATTATTCAAGTTAGGTGAGTCATTGTAATTTATACAAGTTTAATTCTATTTATCAATAGACAACATAATTTCCAATCGACTTGTTGGGGAACCTAACAAATGAATATGTTTCCCTAAAATAAATCTTAATATTATAACTCGATTAAAAAAATAATTGAATTACAAGTTTTGGTATTATTTCGTAGATGCCAACAACTTTTTTAAGCGTTGACTTTTGGATAATGACCCCTGGCTTTATATAATTGAATCGTCTTTTATGTTTTTGCAGATCAAATCATCACTTAGACTTCACACAATCGAATTCTACTGATTCGATTATTAATTTTAATAATTATTGTTATAAAATTAAAAATTAAGTATGATACAATGTACTATAATTAATTTTTAAGAAAAAAAATCAAAATTTCATATAAACATAAATTATGTTTATAAATTAATTAATTTTAATAATAAAAATTAAACAAATTTTAACTAAAATTTAAAAATAAAAAATATTAAATACCCTAATTGGGCTGGAAGAACCATAGGATTGAATTTATAAAATTATATATAGAGTATATATATACAATGTTAAAAAAGCAAATATCTTGGGGTATGCAAGTATAAAAACAAAACTGGGCGACTTAAAGATACAGGATAGATACATAGAGATAATTATTAAACTTCACATCTAGAGTAGTGATCATATGAGAATAGTTTTTAGTATAAGAAATGAGAATAAATCTCAGCCTTTGATTTCGTGCTATCAACGCTCATGATCAAATTTACTCCGTGTGCAGTTTTCCTCATTTATCATGCAGTTTTGATTCATTAAGGTTATTTTTGTAATTTTTTCCTCCAGCCCAACTGCAAAACCAAACTCAATTTGCGATTTTTATTTCTCTCTCCTGCCAAAAATCGCAAATATGCGTCCTCACTGTTCATATTGCAAAACTTATTTTATTTATTTACAATGAAGTCATTCTTGGTTGTTTGATTTCGTTTTTTTTACTTTCACTATTTTGTTTGTTTATTTTTTTTTTTTTCATTTCACATAAAAACCTTAAAAAAAGTTGATTATCTAATAATTTGATAATCCGATAATAATTCTGAATTTAAATGACTATGTATTTTTAGTATCATAGTTTAATTTTATTTAGTGTGTTTTAGTGTAATTTTATTATCAAATTGTTTAATTATTTAATCTTTTATTATTAAAATAAATATTCAATTCATAAATATATAATTAATAATATATTATATTTATTAATGATTAATTATATCTTAATAACTTTTACATTAATAAAGGGGTCAAATTATAAATTTTGATAAATATATTGATAGTATTTGAAAATTATAAAAGAAGAATATGCTAATAATATTCTTTTGAGTTTGAGTTTTATGTTTTGGGTTGAACAACAATTACTACCTGATTTGATATTTACTGTATTTTGAGTTTGAATTTGGTGATTCGGGAGATGGCATAAGGGAAGGAATTGCAAGATGAAAAAAACTGGGACGCTGATAAAGGGTAAGAATTGGATTTTGGAGAATCGGAAAGAGAAAAGAGTGTGGAGTGACAAGACATGTGAGAGAGTGAGATAATCAATTACAAGGAGTAATTGCAATATATTATGTGTTAAAATATATTTTGTTGTACAGCTCGGGTGGAGTCCCAATGTCCGCGAAATCCTATTTTTGTAAATTTTGGTTTGTTTACTCCTTTATTTTTTTATTAAATTTATACGTGTAGGATATAACTTATAATTATAATTATTTATATCTATATCTATATATATATTAAAGCAAAGGCTGAAAATTAGGGTTGTTATAATAATTTTTATTTTCTATCAATACACATATAATTTAATAAAATAATTATTAATTTTGTCTAATAAATTTCACTTTTTTAAAAATTTTATCTTTATATAATATACTAAAAGAGTTCCATTATTTTTCTCCAAAATTGATGAAAACGTATAGATGTTGAAATAATATATATTAAATAAATTAATAATATTCTAGCAATTATTAGTTAATAGTTGAAGTATCCCAATCTATAAAATATGTTGAAAAATGTGTACATTTTTGCAATTATTATTTAATTGAAAATTTACGTGCACTTTTATAATTTTTAAAAATCATATTCTGAATTATTTTATGTAATGTCCCATTTGGTGGTTCTAATGGAAAAGTGATTAGATATTATTTTTAGTAAAATTTTATTTTTATATATTTATATTTAGAAGTGATTTGATTTTAAAATTGTTAACTTTATATAAATAAAATTATCTATTAAATCAAGTTAAGAGTTTCTAAATTGCAAAAGTTATTTGGAAAAAATAATAAAACAAGCATATTTGTAATACAATTTAGATATTAAATTTCTCATTTATTATTTGAATTTTAAATTCATATTATTTTGATTTATTAATATATATTTATTTTACAAAAATAACATAATATTTAAAATTTTATAAATATTAGACATTAAATTGGTAAAATGAACAAACTTAAAAATTAAACCATAATTTTCAATGTAAAAACTTAAATTATAAATACTGACAAACAGTGTGAGTGAATTATACTCCCTCCGTCCCGCTTGAATAGTCCCAGTTTGACCGGGCATAATAACCAAGAAATGTGAATGTTGACTAAGTTGAGTGAACCTAATATTTTATCGTTGAGTGTGAAAAAGTTACAATTAATAGAAATAAGACTACTGAAATAGGACAAACAAAAAATGAAAGTGAAATAATTTGGGTGGGACGAAGTGAATAATTTTTAAGCATTATGTTATTATTGTAAAATTGACAAATGTTAGGAGTTTGAATGCAATTACTTTATTTTGAGTACTAATATGAATAAATAATATATGTGGTGAAAGTTTATTAGATAAGTTTAATATTTTTCATAGATTTTTAAACAATATGTAATTAATTTTATTTTAAGCAAATTACTATAATACTTTTAGAAACATTAAAATTATCTACATGGTTATTTATATATAATAGAATCATAATTTATTGTTCAATAAAGTGAATAATATTATTTTAAATTAGATTATTTGTATATTATTTTGAAAAATATTTGTTCGCGCAACGCGCGGGTGTAAATCTAGTAAACAAATAAATATGAATTGCCCAACACAGTTTACACAGAGGGGAAGTGGTTGCGCCTAAGCTTACGTTTTCGGGTTGGACGAAATGGATCGATCCACCTCTTGTCCTCCTTCACAGCTCGTTCCCATCTCTCCTTGAATTTTTTAAGCTCTATCGTTGATTGCCTCCTAATCTGAGTTAGGACAGTCCAACCTAGAATAAATATCAGAACAAACAAGGTTGTATGCATTAATAAATCAGTGGACTGGTGTCTCACCTCTGACCTAACGTCAACGGGATGCTTCTGTATAAAGATTGCAAGAATCAGTGTTGGAAGATTTGATTTGAGATGAGTATTTAAGGAAACAGAAGAATTAATATAAGCACAAACAACGGAAACTACACCTTAACTGGCACTTGAGGACTCCTAACCTGCACGATGATTGCATGCATATATGCTTAGTATCACTAGATCTGACTTTGGCTTCACTGTGATGATGAAACTCAAGATTTTGGTTGTGTTTAGGTGAAGATGCATGTGAGATGAATGAAGTGGGTGCTGTAAACGAGGAATTCATCTTAATAAGAAAAAGTATATAGTTGATCACCTTTTCTGCAGACTGCCCACCCAAGGTTTGAATACTCTGATGAACTATGTATTCACTATCAACTACTCCCACCTTTTGAGAGCGATCCCCCTGTAAAGTTCCAAAATAAGACAATCTAAATAAGTGGATCTTGAATACCTCTGTGGCTCTGTCTGTTTTAGAATAGAAGCAATTACTCTATTACAAAGTGGAGGCACATTTCATGCAGTGACCATAATTTATCTTGTATGAGAAAGTATTATTTGCTTATGTCCGACACAAGTGAATGTGAGATTTCCATGAAAGACACGAGATAAGATGGATTTATCACGTTTAACAAAATTCCTGTGTGGAGTGGAAGTCTCCATAGTTCCTATCTGAATTCGCAGAAATTCCTGTGTGGAGTGGAAGTCTCCATAGTTCCTATCTGAATTCGCAGAAACCTAACGAATGGCCCCTGATAGCAGTCTTACCTGAGCACAATAACCAAGTCTCATATCCAATCCCCATCCATGAACAAGATCATTCTGATAATCAAGGGAAAATTGTAAGATTTACAGCTATGGGATGGAATAAAGCACTTTTCCATGCCTGTAAATTAAATATTAGCAAGCATATATTCAAACCGATAAGCCCAATAACTAGATATAACACAGTGTATTCAATTCTAGGGCCACCTTTACAGATTGCAGATGTTTCAAGTGCAACATAGTGAATAACCATGCGTAGGTAAAATAAAAAGGACCCAAAAACTCAATGTAATGTGAATCTGGACACCTTTCTAAGAGTAAGGTCGAAGAAAGGAACAATGTCTCACAAAATGGACCTGTGCTCTGTTGTGACTGCACTAGAAAGTATTTATTTTATATGAATCTTTTTCAAAAACCTAATACAGATTCAAGTATTGTGATTCAAAATTTCTAAGAAAAGCTGTTGAGGAAATATAACACTTAATTTCCCCATGATTGTAGGTTTGAATGTTTAAGCTAAATGCAAGGAATTAGTTTGGAGCAAACACCAAATATCACCTGTATTAAATGCCAGGCACAATGCCAAGCGGATCTTGAAAATACAGGAGCCATTCCTTCCACAAATCTGCAAAAAGAGGTAAGCAATCAACATATGTCTATGCCTTCTGAAAAAGAAAGTGTTACCACATGGCCCATTTGCTCCATTTGAATTGCTGAGAAATTCGGTACCCATGTGCAAGAAAAAAAGACCAGAATAAAGTAAAAGTACAAGTCTGCGGCAAGCGACTATGTCTTGAGAAAAAAAAAAATCGCAAGAACATCTAAAGTACTGAGACAACCATGAAGAAAGTGTTTTGAGACCTTGCACTGAGTAAAAAAAAATTCGCAAGGAGATAAAATTCCAGCTTAAAAAACTTACCCAGTACATGGCGGCCCCTCACTATCATCTGAACACTTTGTGCTTCCTCTGAGATCGTAGACTCTTCTGCTTGAAACAGAATGTATAAGAACCAAAGCAACGTATATGGCGTTAAGTAAAGATCAATCAGATTCCGCACATACTTGTGAAATATTTTCATTCTACTTCTTACTGTGATCCTGTGATGTATACCAGTAGAATTTGGATCTAAAGCCGGCTGAGATATTTCTAGACCAGCTGATTTTACAATTTGTAGGTACCTAAGCAGGGAGAAGTTAGAAATAGAGAGAGCAAAACTACGAAAATATTTAGCATTCAGTATAAATACATAGAACTGATAGCATGTAACTTTACAAGGATAAATCAGGAATAAAACCATCATTTTGTTTATTGGCAGAACATGAGGGTAAAACTCATGCAATTGCCAATGAATAGAGCAAGTAATTTCAAAGCTCATAAATCTTAAATGGACCTTTTACTGAATAATAAAATAGTTATATAAAAGATGTCCAAGGGCAAGAAGACTAACAGTCCTAAAAAATATTTCCAGAATAAAAGGTGTAAGAAAAACTCATGCAATTTTCTAACAGATGGAATATCATGTTTTATGCAATTATACCTTCCAGGATGAAAATGTTTTACCCCCAAATCTTCATCCCATAGGAATATGTAATCATAAACAGACACAATGGCTGGATGAAGAAAGCGTTTTGCAAACCACCTGACCATGAAAACACGGTTAATCAGAAAATATCACAATATATTTGAAATCACAGAGTAGAATGAGCATCTACATTTGAACGCTAGGTTTTCATTTGTGCAGATAATAAAGAGTTACCATTTTGTCTGGTTGTGAGCTACTATATGTACAGATTTCCTACTCCATTCCAACTCCGACCACTCATTCACATTTCCATCATAGTGGAATAGAATAATAGTAAAGTTCTCTGGAAGAAACTGGATCCAGAAAAATTAGCGAACTGGCAAAGCCAGTTCATCTCCTAATCAATAAGAAATACTATTCAGCATTTCAATATAAAGTCTTTTGTACCTTTTCAACAATAGTACAGACATTCTTCTTTTGTCGAATCCCAACAGCCATTGCAAGCAAATTATTTGATCCCTGTTCACTAATCTGAAATTTCAGAAAATAGCCCATTAGAAAGAGGTGTGTTCAAGGAATTAATAAAAATGTGGTCAACAATCATTCATTCAAAATTTGGATCATTAATCAATGAGATAAAGGGAGCAACAGCTGAAAATTGCCTTTTAAACTCTATTGCTGTTAATATAGAACAATACCTGCGACTTAGAACTACTTGTTCTCCATAAAGGCTTTAATTCAAGGTCTGTTCTTGCCTCAATGATGCCATGAGGCAGACTATTCAATTTTGTTGTATCTACCACCGACTCCTGGATAAAAATATCAATAGAGCCTCAACATCAGAAAGGAAAATCGAAAGAAAATATGACTTGACAAAGTAATACATACAGAAAGGAAGAGAAGTATCATATCATAACTCTTCTTTAAACAAATGATGTTGAGATAGTTAGAATAATATCAAAACATGCATATACCTTTGAAGTGTAAAAGGGTTGCAATTTTGATTCCATCTGATAGAAAGGGCAAGAAAAGGAAAAAGTGTCGCATCAAAGACAAGACTTAAACAAGAATAAGTTTATCACAGTAAGAAGATTACACCATCCTGATATTGTGCATGAAGAATTATTCAGAAAAAAGACACCAGGTCATTTGGAAACCACCAAATCCGTTGAGCTAACCCTGCCTTGACTTACCTCTGTCTGTTGGTACTGATAAATTGTGGTCCTGTAAATAAGGAATAACATTACTGTACAGACAACTCCCATAAACTGCAGCTGTCTCATCTTTGCTCCACAAACTCCCTGCAGTTTTATTAGCAGGTTAGCATTCCACATAGATGCATGATAATGCACAACTTTACAGAGCTGGACAACTCTATTAATTCAAAGAAATAACAGGCTATAACATTCATGCAATCCTGTCAGAGTCAAAATATTCAGAACCAAAGCAACCCTGCAAAACTACTTACCCCATCAAATAAGAAATGTTTTTTCTTGATGAGCCACCTCCATGATGTTGATCCTCTCATGTGCAGATGTGGGTTTTTCAATCCCTGGTAATGGCTATAATAAATAAAAGTATATCGAATGCTAATACTCAAAATACATAAAAATAACAGTCTGTGAAAACGGTGTAGAGATTCTAGCTGGCATGTGGTTTTTAATGAAATATACCATACTCGATGCTCTAGTCTATATAACATTTCATCAGATTCATCATAGGTGAAAAGCAGAAGGAAATAAAACGGCATTACAATTTCAAATTCAGTACTAAATTTGAAGTATTCCAAAAAAAAGGAGGCCTGATAGATACATCACTGTCACCTATTCACATGCAAAACTAGCACAAGATACTATAGGCCTATATGTCTATTTTCAACTTGTTGATTACTCACCTCCTTAACCTATAAAATTTTACAATCTATACATGCCCACTACAGTACATTTCAGCATCGTAATTCAAAAGTTGTAAAATCAAACTGTGACATGCAGATGGCATGAGGTACTAGTGGTGAACTTCTATCTTGTTTGCATCGTGCTCACATGGATTAACGATGCAAAGTAACACTCCCTCTGGTCACATCATCCATGCAATAGCTGCATTTTTCAAGTCACCTTTATTCCTGTTTATACGTATTTATCTATTTGCTTGGACCACACAGGATACAAGCAGCTAGCTAGTTACACTTGAACTCAACAGTAAGGATAGGGCTCAAACACAGGATATCGACTTCTATTCGACAATTCCCACGAACTTCATCCTTTCGGAAACTTGAAATCAAATCACAAACAAGCAGTTCACAAACACATATACGTTTTAAAAGCTGAAGTTTTCCCATCGACCGGATGAATTTCAAATTTGCGGAATATGGTTGAGAACTTCTACTTTACTCTTTCGATGTGAATGAATGAATTACAGAGCCATGGAATCAAGCAGAAAATACCAACAAATAACTTCTCAACAACTTAAAGATGGTATTCCTCAGTTACTAAAACGAAACAAACACCAAATGAATTGGCAAATGGGTGGAAACATCAATCAATCCCACACAACGAAGGAACACATAAAACGCAAAACAAGAAATAAGATCAAATGAGAACACAAAAATGAGGCGATTCCAATAATAAAAAAATAGAATAAGCGCGCGCGCACGCACACCTCTAAGCCACCGTCCACCGATTCGATAAATCCGAGACGCGAGCGGATGCTTGAATTCCCAGCTGAAATCACCTCCAATACTGCCTTGGCCTCTTCATTCATTACGTTCACACTCCAAACACATGACGTAGTCGATAGATTCGGAGGAGATAAAAGCAATAGATACAGCAGCAAGTATATGTATACGTAGGAACAACGCGTGGGTGCGTCTGTGTTAGAGAGAGAGTGGAGCTGACGGGGGGGAGAGAGAAGCAACGAGAAGAAAACAGATTCTCACTAAATGAACAGTTTAATATATACGCCAACTTTTCCAATTAATTCCTTTTATTATTGCATCATTTAATTATTTAACATTTGGTGCATAATAAATGTTTCCAAATTAAATAAACAATTTATAAATGCGTATGTAAATATAATGAAACAAAAAATATACTTGAATTATTGAGGTAAAGTGTTTCTTAATTTCTTAATCGCTATTAAAAAATGATGATCAGTTCACTAGCATCCCATCTATATACTCCCTCCGTCCCGGCTGAATTGTCCCAGTGACTTTGGGCACAATAACCAATGAGTGTGAGTGTAAAGTAAGTTGAGTGGAATTAATATTTTATTGTTGAGTGTGAAAAAATTGTCTTTTTAGGTAATGGGACAATTGAGGTGGGACGGACAAAAAAGGAAAGTGGGACAATTGAGGTGGGACGGAGGGAGTATATATTAAAACAATACCGGAGGTAAAATATGGTAAGTTTGAGTTGCATTAATTGTTCATTAAATAATTATTTAGTTCCTTAATTAATAAGTAAAACATTCTATAATTATAAATAGCAATTATATAGTTTTTGTTTATAACTAATATATGGCAAGCTTATATATTAGTGAAATTTCAATTAAAAAATAGATCAAATCTCAATAAAAATGAATTAGTAGATTACCTTCATTAGTTAAAAAAATAATATTTATGTATAAATAGTTTTTTGTACAAATTGATTATATTTCTCTTTCAATAAAATATTTTGCTTTATTATTTTAGAATAAATTATATTCTAATGCATACTTATAATTATTTTTGTGTAAATGATATTTATTTTATTCTATATATATATATATATATATATATATATGTATTAAAACAAGGCCCGAGAGAATAAATGAAAAATTTAGTTACATTATTTATACTGTTAAGTTTATTAATTA